>JAODUO010000907.1:110000-117500 GCA_025642075.2 Ridgeia piscesae | reverse complement strand
TATGACGCATCTCACTGAATGTAAAACCCTGGTACAGAATGTGGCTGATATTACTGAGTCTAGTTCCATGGTACATAATGTGACACATCTCATTGAGTGTAGATCCCTGGTACAGAATGTGACTCATAATATTACTTACTGAGTCTAGTTCCATGGTACATAATGTGACACATTTCACCGAGTGTAGATACCTTGTACCGAACGTGACTTATCTCACTGAGTGTAGATCCCAGGTACAGAACGTGACTCATCTCACTGAGTGTAGATCCCTGGTACAGAATGTCACTCATCTCACTGAGTGTAGATCCCTGGTACAGAATGTCACTCATCTCACTGAGTGTAGATCCCTGGTACAGAACGTGACTCATCTCACTGAGTGTAGATCCCTGGTACAGAATGTGACTCATCTCACTGAGTGTAGTTCCCTAATACAGAACGTAATTCATCTCACTGAGCGTAGATCCCTGGTACAGAATGTCACTCATCTCACTGAGTGTAGTTCCCTAATACAGAACGTAATTCATCTCACTGAGCGTAGATCCCTGGTACAGAATGTCACTCATCTCACTGAGTGTAGTTCCCTAATACAGAACGTAATTCATCTCATTGAGTGTAGATCCATGGTACAGAATGTCACTCATCTCACTGAGTGTAGTTCCCTAATACAGAACGTAATTCATCTCACTGAGCGTAGATCCCCGGTAACGAAGAACGTGACTTATCTCACTGAGTATAATTCCCTGCTATAGACTGTGACTCATCTCACTGAGGGTAGATCTCTTGTATAGAATGTGACTACTCTTTATACGTGAGGGTAGCATGTGATCGTGACTTGTCGTTGGTGATGTTGTTGGTGTAGACCCATTATTCACAGTGAACTGACGTTCCTGTGTGTTGGGTTTGTTTTAGTTACGGTGGCCAACTGGTAAAAGTTGAGGAACTGAACACCAACATTTACATTGGAAGTGAAGTGGGCCTTGCTGACAGGTCAATCGGACACTACTGGATTGGTATGGATATATTCTGCATCTTACTGTATCTGCTACAATGAAATAAACATATTTGCAAAAGAAATATGCTGGCTGTAATAAATTATACAACATCGTCATAATTTAACCTTTGAAAACATAATTTCTATTGATTCCATTGAATACTAGGAGTTATACATATAATTAACTAGACAGTGTTTACCAATGATGCAGGCATGTTAAAATAGAATTTCAACATAAACAGCAAATGTACTTTGATATGTCTCACCGGACATAAATAAAGAATGAAGGCTTTGTATAACGTCCATGGGCTATACCTGCATTAAATGTTCTCAATCAGTTATCTTGCGTTGGTGAATAAGTTCACGAAGTTGGAAATGGACTGATTAGCAACTTTCTCCTGCAGGGTTCGATCGACTGGGCGCGAAGTAACATATTAAAGTTGTTGAAACACTGGAAGTGAAGTATCGTTCAGTGCATCAATGGAATTAAAATGAAACTGGCCTGCAAGTGCCAATGAAATGAAACTATAACATTTCAGCTGAAGCGTAATGCAGAGAATAGGAAGAAGCTAATCCGGCTTATACTACTGGCTAAAATCCAATGCAAAGACCAAACAATAATAACTGGCTACATAACATACAGTGGAGACATCTAGCGATCATTTACAATGTTAAATCCTAGCCACGATGCATGGTTATTCCGTGATCCATGGTTGTGCTTGTTTGTAGGCTTTACCAGGGAGGGTGCTACAGGCAATGTTGGCCATTGGAGTGACGGTACAGAGACCGACACAGTCATTGGTCACTGGATGGCTAACCAGCCAGATGACAATTCTGGAAAGTGTGTCAAAGTGAACAATGCCACTGACCAGCTGTATGAATGGTCCATGCACTGGTGCAGTGACAAGTTGCCGTTTGTCTGTCAGCGCCAGGCGTGTCTGCAAGGTAAATATTTACTTCCGATACCTATTGCAAACCGTTTTATTTTTAGCATTCAGTTTTAGTGACTTAACAACGAGTTAAGTCTCAATTGTAACGGCGTAATGTACGGTTTTATTATGTTTATCAGGTATCTTGATGACCCTTAGATAAGATCAGCTTTATTGCCATGTGTTGGACACAGGAGTGACAGTACAGAGACCGACACAGTCATTAGTCACTGGATGGAAGTGTCGACATCTTAAGAGCTGCTGTAGTTTTACCAGTTTTTCTGACCTATCAGTATCTTTAACGATGCTGCCTAATACTAATATACAATGGCATCATTTGGTCTTGTACAACAGGCCGTTTCTTAAATTGTTCTAAAAAAATAGACAGTTTCACCAGTTGTATCTCCACTCCATTGATGCCCAAATTCACGATATATTATAATAATTATTATTATTTACTAAATTTATTTAGCGCAATTTTCACACGAATAAGCTTGCTTAAAACCGCTGTACACAATTAGTATAATGTAAAAAAGCACAGAAAAAACCCAAAGCATAAACATATATTTCCTCATATGTCCTGACCTAAGACATATTTTCACAAGGTCCCTTCATCCACGTTGATTATCCGAATGCCCATAGATGGTACAGTTCTTGTTAACAATCCCATACCTGACCCATTTGTTGTTATTTAGATACACATTGTATGTGTGATGTGATGTGTGTCACACTCATACACACACATAGACACACACGCACGCACGCATGCATGCACGCACACACATATATGATTGACTATTACTTTGACTATTATTAGCTATTACTTTGAAGAAATACTTTCGCCTGCAGGTGAATTTCCATGCAGCAATGGAAAGTGCATCAAAGGTGCCTGGAGGCATGACGGCGAAGATGACTGCGGCGACATGTCTGACGAAGTTGGTAAAGGTAAGTGACGAATTCACATGTTGACAAGTACTTAGAATATAAACAGAAGAAGAAAAACAATTTATTCAGGTAAAACATAAACACATAATATAATTACTGTATACGATAATCGATGATAAATATTTACTGATCTACGATGTAAAATAAGGCTGTACTGACCAACTGTATGAAGATGCTTTATTAACTAATACCATTAGATTGGAGTACAGTATTACATTGGAAATTAGTGAAAAGGTGTAGTAAATATGTTTTACAGTAAATAATTGTTAGGTTGTTTATTAATATATAAGTTTATAGTAAAAATACTGATTGAGATATCTTATCCATGATCTTCCATTGGCTTACCGAGCAACTAATACTGTCGTAATGTAGCTACTGTGTTACCACTTTAATCAAATACCGGTCCTTGATAAACTCCCGACTCCAAACTACTGTACGTCTTACACCAGTCACTAAAAGTCTTAGTGTGGTGCTTCGAATGACTTTAAAAATACAGTTCAATCTAGTATGTAGACTACTGGGCCAATGACCCATATATGTATATCTATTAAACAACGTTGTGCAGCATGCTGGGGATTTGACTTGGTTTAATAGTTTGGGGAGGACACACAACCATGTACTGCGTTTGTTGGCTACCTAGGTTAGTGAGAATGGTAGCTGTGACACCAGATGGTCTACTGTGAGTGTGATGTGCAAGTGCTGTGCTATAGACTCACTATTTGTATAGCTTGTTTTAATAATACAATTGTTTTGCAATTCATTCAAACATGCCATCCATTACCAATGTAATAATAAGTTGCATGAGTTTCAAGTAACGATGGTCACGTGTTAAGTCGTGATTTTCAATGGATCATCTCCCAGTATGCTCTTACACCCACGTCACTGACTCCTGTTAGTCATTGCTGTTAACACCCCTAGTGAATGCACAGCGTACCAAGGCCACGATGGTGGCCCGTGTTATGTGAATGTTTGCATTATATCATTGGTTTGTTTTCAGTTGGCAGCTGTACATCTCACATGACGATACAATCAGGTGACAAAACAATTAGTTCGCCAAATCACCCCAAGAAATACAATAATCTGACAAACTGCTTGTGGATATTAGAAGGGCCGGTTGGCAAGAAACTTCAGTTGGATGTAAGTCCTTCTCCCACTTTGTATGTACTGCAGCTCAGTAAATCTTTTCACACTGACAAGCTACATTGCCCAAATATAATGACTGTAAGTTATGTAATGACCATACCATTTTATATTTACAACAATATCTATATATGTCCATGGTTGCATCGTATTTATAATAATAGGTGGGAACAGCTGTCTCTATAACCGGACGTGTTGTAAATATGTATTTGCAATTTACAGTTCCAATGTTCCCATGTGAGGCAATAATAAATTTGTTACATTTATAAATAAACTGAGCGGGATGTCATTAATAAAATAGGTAATGCCATGCGAGAACGCTAGATGCGATGCAGGTGGGCAGAAGTGAGGGAAACGTTTCATAATCCTGTCGGTTAAAACGGGCCAGTGCCAATATCGATGCCTGACTAGTGAATGAATATACGTTTGTTTTTGTCACAAGATTGTATGCGTGGCCAGTAATGAAACATAACATACATTCTCGCCATTTGTTGTATTATATTTAGAGTGAGTTTACTTTGGCAGCGTCACAGCAACGAAACTAAGTAAGAAGCATGTTTATATCAACAGTTCAAAACCATGCACACACAGAAGAACATAGACATAGTGGACATCTACCAGGGTGGGAGTACACTTGCTACCAGCGACTACGTGACATCTCTGTCTGGCCTCATGCCTCATGAAGACCTGCCTACATACATCAGTCCCAACAACTTTATGATAGTTAGATTCACCAGTGACAAGTCGGATGAGAGGAGTGGATTCCAAGCCACCATTACGACAGGTAAGACCTGCCTGATTAGACGTGATGTGTTTATTTCATTCAGTTTGTGTTGCTGTAAAGTTGGTTGGTTTTCTTCTTGTATAATTTGTATATATTGACTTATAAATAATGTAACATTACATAATGTCAAATGGCATATATAGCAATGACCACTCAGTTTGTGTTGTTGGCTTTGTGTATTCAAATACGTTTATTTCAACTTATGCATAATATAATTTAAACAATACATTTTCAGTGTTCAAGTAATGTAAACTCAATTCAGCGAAACGTTGAACTGAATATGCTTGAGCCTAAATAGCTTGTGAGACAACGTACCTCAAAACATTCAATTTTCATGCGTTGTGTTTTTGTGTGTACTTATTTATATATATATATATATATATATATATATATATATATATATATATATATATATATTTCATCATTAAAAACACCACACACACACATATATATATATATATATATATATATATATATATATATATATATATATATATATATATATATGTACAGTGCACAAAAGCAAATCAGAGTGAACATACCCATATACACATGCACGCACGCACGCACGCACGCACACGCACACGCACACACACACACCACACACACACCCACACATATGTTGACTCTGATTTTCCACTGCACACACTGCATGCTGTTTGTTTAGAGTACAGTTGCACGATGGTCGAGTTGCCTTTGTTTGGACGAAAGAACGACTCTCGGCCTGTGACCCATGTCTTCAACTCTAAGCCGAGCTGGGACGCCAGCGCCTGCAAACAACTGTGTTTAAAAAAAACAGACTGTGATGCTTTTACCTACGTGACAAAGACCAGGAAGTGTATTGCACACATGAAAGTTGTTTCTCCCTACCCCGATAGCACCTGCTCCTACTGGGTCAAGACATGCCCAGGAGTGCAAGGAGAAGGACGTAAGTATAAGTCAGCCAACTTCTGGGTATGTATTCAGTTGAACGTTTGTGATAATACATGTCCAAGTGCTCAATTTTCTAACATATATGAAATTCTCTGCGTAATATGTTTGTCTTCAGTTGTCTTTTATGGGCTTATACATACGTTGGACCACAAATAGACGGAGGAAGCACAAGTCAACATGATTTGTTTTACAGATACACCTAGAACGTGTAGGCTAACTACACAGAGGACCAACATGTGACGGAATCAAAGATGCATTAATAAGCTTGTCATTATTAGGTACGCCTTCAATATATTAAATTGGGTCTTGTGGACTAACAGATGTTTCAGCAACAGAAATAGCAGACTGGCAGCCTCGAAAGGTCACCATCTGGTCCCCGCAGTCCACATATTCACTCATCCAGTCAGTGGTTATCTCTGTAAGCTGTGCAAATGTAGAATTTATCTCACTATATAATCTACGGCTATATTGATTTCGACTTACATTTACATTAGCTAAATAATTCAACATTTATTTTCTAAAACAGTGTTTCTCTGTTTATTGATTTGTTGGTTTGTTGGCGGACCCACATCTCCGTCAGTTTCAAGCTGAAATGTTGCATGTGATGTAGTGGGTCCACAATAGCGGGTCCACAAAGATGGTTGTAGGCCCTACGTCGAGTATACGACACGTTATCGTTCCATTACGAATTGCGCTTTCGCGCAATATGTAACGAAATGTTACCTTGATTGAAACGTTGTTTTCAAACGTTTTATAGTGGTGTTTTACTGTGGGTAATTGCCTTTTCCCACAAGCAGAATTATAGAAAGACAGTGGGGATGAAACCACAGGGATCGCAATTTCCAAATCCTAGTGCGTGTGGCTGCCTTTCCCCCAATCATCGCTGGGTGCCTCGGCCAGTTAGGTTAATTAAAAAGGAACTTGAACGACATCTATCATTTTTGCAATCTACTGTGTCTATCATAATGTCACACATTTGTTTCTTGAATTGGTTTATTCAAGCGTTAATGAAACTCTGTTTCAAAGCATAATCACTTGGATGTGGCATTTTTCAGATCCTCAGACAAATCCTTGGGACGGTGGATCTGTCGAAGCCAACACAGCCCTCTCATATTTAGCGTCACCATTCTATCCAGTGAAATACTTCAGAAATAATAAACAGGGTTGGGTTATTCAAGCTCCAAAATTCAGCATCATCACAATTGAGGTAATTTGGCTGGTTATTGTTTTAATTCGTAGCACGACTTACGGGAGGTGGTGTTGTTACGGAGTGACAAGACAAGTATTATATCTATGAGAATATCTCATAATATGTTTTGAAATTTGGACAGATGCATGATCCACACTGTATCTAACATGATTATCTTTATTTTGAAACAACAGTTTTCTGTAAATCTGTCTGTCTGTCTGTCTGTCTGTCTGTCTGTCTGTCTGTCTGTCTGTCTGTCTGTCTGTCTGTCTGTCTGTCTGTCTGTCTGTCTGTCTGTCTGTCTGTCTGTCTGTCTGTCTGTCTGTCTGTCTGTCTGTCTGTCTGTCTGTCTGTCTGTCTGTCTGTCTGTCTGTCTGTCTGTCTGTCTGTCTGTCTGTCTGTCTGTCTGTCTGTCTGTCTGTCTGTCTGTCTGTCTGTCTGTCTGTCTGTCTGTCTGTCTGTCTGTCTGTCTGTCTGTCTGTCTGTCTGTCTGTCTGTCTGTCAATCTGTCTGTCTGTCTGTCTGTCTGTCTGTCTGTCTGTCTGTCTGTCTGTCTGTCTGTATCTGTCTTCTGTCTGTCTGTCTGTCT
>JAODUO010000907.1:0-102500 GCA_025642075.2 Ridgeia piscesae | reverse complement strand
CTTTGTGACAAAATTGGTTGATGTATGGTGTGAAACATATTATGGCCGGTTTAACATCAGCTCTATAGCAGCAGCCCCCCATCCAAGTAAAACGGCCGGATATAACGTTCTAAGCTGGTCAACAAACTACTTCAACATTGGCCATGGTTCACAATAGAAGAAATATTAATTATTGCATTCATGGCATATTATTACTATTATATATCTAATGATACTAAACAGTTTGCAGATTATTCGTTTGAACATGTAACTGCCCACATGTGCTGGAACTGCAGTAATGGCACCCATTGATCAACTCATTGGTGCTTGGGTAGTCGTTTTAGTTGGGTTCTGTTTTATCCCTTATGTGATTTCTGTGGGGTTGTGGCTGGTGTCAACTAAGAACTTGTTTTGTTTCACAGGGGGCCACTGCGGAGCAATTTCGGGTGTTGTCCACGGGTACATAAAGAATGCAACGTCACTTCTCACAGGCGGCATCGTCACATTCAAATGTTTTCATGGTTTTGCCATTAGCAGTACTGATGAAACGATCTGTTCGGAAAGTAGACAGTGGACCAGTATCCCATCATGCTCTGGTGAGTACCCAATGTGAAGCAGTGTAAGGTCCTCGTAAGACGGGCTTGTAATTCAAATGTATACATAATCTCAATAGTTTTATGTTATATGATGTCGATGTTCACACCCCTACGCCCATAGTGTATGTGTTTATGCATTAAGCCCTACGCACGCGCAAGCGCAAACGCATACACTCACATTCATACTACTCACACACACAACACACACACACACGCACACACACACATACATACACAAAACACACACACACACTCACACACACACACACACACACACACACACACACACACACACACACACACACACACACATACACACACACACCCACACACACACACACACACACACACACACACACAAAACACACACACACACACACACACACACACACACACACACACACACACACACACACCACACACACACACATACACACACACACACACACACACACACACACACAACACACACACACACACACACACCAACAACTGCCAGTATAACCATCCAGAGCAATACACCCAGACAAAAAGACAAACTAAGATGTAGGCACGATTATATGGAAAGGTTTACTACTGCGACAGTTTTATTATGATGATAAATAATAATTTTATATTTTAAAATATATCGGAACGACGGATACATGCCCAAGCATGAACTCGCAATAAGCTTTGGACCTCTTTTTTGAATTGCCACATGGTCTTTCGCTTTGGAAAGCATAGTTGTCAACTCCACAGACACTGTTCTGACCAAGTGTACAAGGTGTGTGTCTTTCCATCCGACTGGCTACAATAGCTACGTCTGTTTAGTGTGTTATGTTTACAATCTGTTCCAGCTGAATTGTGCACCAGTACAGACCCTTATTCTGGTACAATTTCTCACGGCAATATAAATGTCACTGACTCCAATAACTACGGCAGTGTGGTGAGGTATGAATGCGGGGAAGGCTACCAGATCGATGGAGTACCCAGTACCTACTGCAAGGACAAGACATGGAAGCACTGGGATGCCAGACCTACTTGTACTGGTACGTTTATGACGTATGTTGCCCTGACATACCTATTTGACTCGTACGTTTATGACGTATGTTAATCTCACAGACCTACTTGTATTGGTACGTTTATGACGTATGTTGCCCTGACATACATACTTGACTCGTACGTTTATGACGTATGTTAACCTGACAGACTTACTTGTATTGGCACGTTTATGACGTATATTAACCTGACAGTCCTACTTACACTGTTATGTTTATGACATGTTGCCCTGACAGACCTACTTGCATTGATACGTTTATGATGAATGTTGTCCTGACAAACCAACTTGACTCGTACGTTTATGACGTATGTTACCCTGACAGACCTATTTGCAATGGTATGTTTATGACGTATGTTGTCATGACAGACCTACATGCACTGTTACGCTGATGACATGTTGCCCTAACAGACCAACTTGACTCGTACGTTTATGACGTATGTTAATCTGACAGACCTACTTGCACTGGTACATTTATGACAGTTTCTTCAATTGATTGTAGAGCTAACGTGCAATTGGTTTACTACTTATGTTTTACTAATGTTTCTTTACAACTGAACTTGCTCGTGTTTGTGTGAAATACTGTATACAACTTAACTTAGCATGTGTCTACAGACATGTAACGACGTGTTTACAAAAAGTATTGTCTCGTGTCTAAATCAAATAAACAGTATAAATTATTGTTGGAATCACTTATGCTTCTGCTCTACGCTCCATTTCGATATTCCAATTGAATCAGTGTAATTTTCACCATCTTCCCTAAATGCGCCCAATTATTTCTTAGCTTACTAAAACTGAATCCACGACAGAGTTTTCTTTTCCCTGCTTGTGTTGTTCACCTCCGCCAGCATAGAGTCGCTGGATAGACGGAATCAACGCCTTAGTGTGTCTCTTCCGAAAGAGGTGTATAGACGCATACACATTTGAGTTGTCATTATTTGTTTCAGGGAAACCATGCCTAGTACCAGATGCAATACCAAACGCGGTTACATCATCGAGTGGAGTGGTTCGGTTTGGTGATGGGCCTGTCACAGTCACTTGTAAAACAGGATACGGCATTAATGGGACCACAGACACTACTCAGACCATCAAGTGTAATGCTGACCAGACATTTGAAACCGTGGCGTACCCGTGTCAAGGTGGGTGTCTCTGATTTATATTTAAACACGATAAACACTGCAGTTGCAGGTAAAGAATACTGAAAGGGTTGCATATACAACTGAACACTGACGAGAAGAAATACATTAGTCTGTTTCTAAGATTGTAAATATAATTTAATACCGAACAGCAGCATTACTTTGTGTATGTTATTGAATTGTAGACATATTGCGAAACTGTTTAAAACAGTACTGTTTCAGATAACACGACCTAAACACTCCTCGATGCTTGAATGATCTCTGTGTTTTACTCAATACAAAATTAAAGTTTCTGCTTAACAAAAATCCGTCAATGAGTAGCCATATAAGTAAGTAAGTATTCCAAGGTCTTACTCGGAAAACAAAAATAACATTGATTTATTATGATACGCACGTATGATATGAAATGTGATATCATTTGCGTTAATAAAATGCGAAACTGTTTAAAGCAGTATTGTTTCAGATGACACATTTTCTGCTCAACAAAGAAACGTTACGTAAATGAGCAGCGATATGATAGGAAATGCGATGTCGTTTGCGTTAATGATGTTTCCTTGACTGCCGTTATGCTGTGAACTTATTCAGTATGATTACTAAATATTATACCATTGAACATTGTAGCAAAGGTAACTTATATTATAATTGATTTATTAATAGTTACAACTGCATAGATGCTACAACATTAAACAAACTATGAAACAATGTGATATGGGTACGAATCCATAAGATAGCTTCTTCAGTATACCGTTTTTCTAACATTTTATACCGTTTATTTATATGTTCTGTATTATATTCGGTGTTGGAAAATAAACGTATTGATTGATTTAATGATTGATAGATTGATTGACTGACGTTATGTTGACTGTGTAGACGTAGACGAGTGCGAGGATGATAACCCGTGCGCTCACAACTGCCACAACACAGAAGGGTCTTACTACTGTTCTTGCAACGACAGCTACACGCTGAAGGCTGACAAATCTGGATGCAAAGGTGAGCTCCGTCCGGTTACCAGTCTGATTAAAAGTGCCAACTCTTACGGATCAGTCTAAGTCGTAGACATATATTTTATGAAACAAGGTAGTTTTATGGGCAGATAATACATGTTCTTAGTCGTTTCCAGGACAAGGGAATGTACTACTAATTGGTTGGTATGTATTTAGTGTGGTTACAATGTTATCGCAAACATTGACCACTCCATGCTGGCGACAAGGGTAGTGACAGCCAGGGTCTTGTGGTTTTCAGTGGTTTTCCTCAGTCTCAGATTGAAACTGGCCAGATATTAACGTGATTTCTCTCACCGTACAATCCCAGCGAGTCAAATTTTGACTTCTATACTATAAACTAATTTAACTGTCTGGTTCATGGTAACTACCGTAGTGTGGGCAATGTGTCTCCGTACGTATGAAATATTATTTTCTGAGAAACCTCTTGATAGCATTCTCAGATGTCTTAGCAATACGAAAACTGCAAACTGATGTTGCCATATTGTCTGTAGATCGCAAAGATACTGAGCGAAGGCTAAATATGTTTATACGACATAAAAGATTATTAATTGGACAGCTATGCAGTGTTTGATAACTATGCAATGCCTGCAGGGGGAACCGATCCGAATTATAGTGGAACTTGGCTGAAGTGACAATTTTACCTACAGGTTTACTTGAAGACGTCAACGAATGTTTGAAGGAGAACGGTGGATGTTCTCATGTTTGTGAGGACGCTGACTCCGGTTACTCCTGCTCCTGCCCCGACGGATATACTCTCTACCCGGGCGACAACTTCAATGGGTTTGGCGACAGAACTGACTCGTTAGATATCAACCGTACATGCGTGCGTAAGTATATAACTAGGGGTTTTATAATCATATTTTGTTGCCTTTAATAGATGTGCACATCTTCAATACTGGCTACTTTAGTTTAGATTTACACAAGCGACTCACTATAATACTAGGGCCAGTGGTCATGTTGATAAGGAAACTGGAACCATGGGAATTTGAAAAAGCTGGAAATAAAATTTTCGTTGTACCCTCTCTTCTGAGGGGTATGAATAATTAAAATGATTTATAAATATATTTAAATAAAATTTAAATAAATAATTCTAAAACAATACAAACTGTTATTTCAGCCAATTACTGAAATCGAAATAAGCAACACAGGAACGAGAACACATTCCATCAGCATATGTTAGTTTTATATAAAGAAAACGATGTTTAGTGGAAACAAATAAATAATATATATAGAAATATATATATAATAATATATATATAATAATATAATATATATATATATATATATATATATATATATATATATATATATATATATCTATTTCTATATATATGCTATGTTCTACTGATTTATATAGTGGTGTTACTCGTGCAATATGAAGATGTAAACATGTCAGACTGACCGGTATATGGGACGTGTGCATTTTAGTGACATGTGAATATTGCACATGTACAAGTGTTGATATATTTTACATGGAGTATATACATATTATATGTGGGTGTTATTGGCATTGGTATTGGTATGGTGTTGTTTGGTGTAATATTAGTGCTAATATATGTGACCACGAAGGACAACCTGTGAGGGTATGGTTGTTGCTACATAGTGTTAATGTTGTTGTCTGGTGTTGCACAATATAGTGAGTGACCTGCGTTTGTTGTCATCACACAGAGAATACCTGCGTCAACCCGCCATCGTCGGTGGCACGTGGGAAGTTATTGTTCAGTGTCAACAAGCCGCACTTCTACTATGGAGATCAAGTTGGGATTCTTTGTGACCTTGGATACGTCATTGATGACGGTTCGTCATCTTATAAGAACTCGAAGGTGGTCACCTGCCTCCCTAACCAAATGTGGGATTCGACATTCTCCAATTGCACGGGTATAGTACGATTACATTTTCGCACATCATGATATCTTGTATGAAGATCTTTCCATTTAACCAAAATAACGGCATGATAATTGCATATAATTTGTTATACTTATTGTATTTTTCTTTCTGACTGTCTATGTTTTCTGATATTAAAACGTATCAGTTCAAGTTGTTGCCAATAGATGGGCACATAATTTGAAGTTACCTATCGCTTGTTGCTTACACTTATGTGAAAATATGACGACCATTAATATATTAAACAACACAGAGCAGTACACATGGATAAGTGAATGAATTTAGGCGCGGTTGGCTAGCGGTCAGAATGCCGGATAGTCGATCAGAGGAATTGTGTTTTGAATGTTAGCAGTGGGCTGTCAAAAATGCAATGTTATAACAGTCAATGTTATAACAGTCAATGTTATAACAGTCAATGTTATAACAGTCAATGTTATAACAGTCAATGTTATAACAGTCAATGTTATAACAGTCAATGTTATAACAGTCAATGTTATAACAGTCAATGTTATAACAGTCAATGTTATAACAGTCAATGTTATACCAGTCAATGTTATACCAGTCAATGTTATACCAGTCAATGTTGTAACAGTCAATGTTGTAACAGTCAATGTTGTAACAGTCAATGTTGTAACAGTCAATGTTGTAACAGTCAATGTTGTAACAGTCAATGTTGTAACAGTCAATGTTGTAACAGTCAATGTTATAACAGTCAATGTTATACCAGTCAATGTTGTAACAGTCAATGTTGTAACAGTCAATGTTGTAACAGTCAATGTTATAACAGTCAATGTTATAACAGTCAATGTTATAACAGTCAATGTTATAACAGTCAATGTTGTAACAGTCAATGTTGTAACAGTCAATGTTGTAACAGTCAATGTTATAACAGTCAATGTTATAACAGTCAATGTTGTAACAGTCAATGTTGTAACGGTCAATGTTGTAACGGTCAATGTTGTAACGGTCAATGTTGTAACGGTCAATGTTGTAACGGTCAATGTTGTAACGGTCAATGTTGTAACGGTCAATGTTGTAACAGTAAACTGTTGTAACAGTAAACTGTTGTAACAGTCAATGTTGTAACAGTCAATGTTGTAACGGTCAATGTTGTAACGGTCACTGTTGTAACGGTCAATGTTGTAACGGTCAATGTTGTAACGGTCACTGTTGTAACGGTCAACGTTGTAACGGTCAACGTTGTAACGGTCACTGTTGTAACGGTCAATGTTGTAACGGTCAATGTTGTAACGGTCAATGTTGTAACGGTCAATGTTGTAACGGTCAATGTTGTAACGGTCAATGTTGTAACGGTCAATGTTGTAACGGTCAATGTTGTAACGGTCAATGTTGTAACGGTCAATGTTGTAACGGTCAATGTTGTAACGGTCAATGTTGTAACGGTCGATGTTGTAACGGTCGATGTTGTAACGGTCGATGTTGTAACGGTCGATGTTGTAACGGTCGATGTTGTAACGGTCGATGTTGTAACGGTCGATGTTGTAACGGTCGATGTTGTAACGGTCGATGTTGTAACGGTCGATGTTGTAACGGTCGATGTTGTAACGGTCGATGTTGTAACGGTCGATGTTGTAACGGTCGATGTTGTAACGGTCGATGTTGTAACGGTCGATGTTGTAACGGTCGATGTTGTAACGGTCGATGTTGTAACGGTCAATGCTGTAACAGTCATGCTATAACAGTCAATGTTATAACGGTCAATGTTATAACAGTCAATGTTATAACAGTCAATGTTATAACAGTCAATGTTATAACAGTCAATGTTATAACAGTCAATGTTATAACAGTCAATGTTATAACAATCAATGTTATACCAGTCAATGTTATAACAGTCAATGTTGTACCAGTCAATGTTGTAACAGTCAATGTTATACCAGTCAATGTTGTAACAGTCAATGTTGTAACGGTCAATGTTGTAACGGTCAATGTTGTAACGGTCAATGTTGTAACGGTCAATGTTGTAACGGTCAATGTTGTAACGGTCACTGTTGTAACGGTCACTGTTGTAACGGTCACTGTTGTAACGGTCACTGTTGTAACGGTCACTGTTGTAACGGTCACTGTTGTAACGGTCAATGTTGTAACGGTCAATGTTGTAACGGTCAACGTTGTAACGGTCAACGTTGTAACGGTCAACGTTGTAACGGTCAACGTTGTAACGGTCAACGTTGTAACGGTCAACGTTGTAACGGTCAACGTTGTAACGGTCAACGTTGTAACGGTCAACGTTGTAACGGTCGATGTTGTAACGGTCGATGTTGTAACGGTCGATGTTGTAACGGTCGATGTTGTAACGGTCGATGTTGTAACGGTCGATGTTGTAACGGTCGATGTTGTAACGGTCGATGTTGTAACGGTCGATGTTGTAACGGTCGATGTTGTAACGGTCGATGTTGTCGCAGTAACGGTCGATGTTGTAACGGTCGATGTTGTAACGGTCGATGTTGTAACGGTCGATGTTGTAACGGTCGATGTTGTAACGGTCGATGTTGTAACGGTCGATGTTGTAACGGTCGATGTTGTAACGGTCGATGTTGTAACGGTCGATGTTGTAACGGTCAATGTTGTAACAGTCACCGCCAAGGTTTATAGTAGACGTGGTTATAAATGGTTATGTACGACCTGTGACATAAGCAAGAGAAACTAGCCCAATGATAGCTTGACTGCAACTACGGAGTTGAATGGTTTTTCGTGAGTCTGCACAGGAATTATTTCCCCTTCCTATGTAAATTACAATTCACATTATACCGTTTTATTAACAGGTACATCAACACGTCTCCATCTGGAATTCTGACAAACTCACTTTCCTTTCCATCTAGCGGCGACATGCGGCAAACTGACAGAGCAGCAGCTGTCAGAGGTCAAGAACCGTCCAAAGGTCACCTACCCTGATGGAGAGGTAGGTGACACAGTCAGTTACGGCACTGAGGTTCAGCTGAACTGTTCAGTGGCGGGAGGAGACGACACGGTGAGAACAAGAACCTGTCTGTACGACGTGTCAGTTGGGAAATACCAACTCATTGGTGACTCGCTCGAATGTGGAAGTAAGTGTCTAACCATATACCAGTCACTGAGTACTATCTATTTGCACAATTTACGTCACGGTACGCTGATATATTTTACTCGTGTTCTTCGAAAACCTATGTAATTCTATTTTTTTGTGATTTTATAAGCTTCTTCACTTCTTCTGCCTCATTTATATGTGTCCTAATAATGCCTTTTCATTGTTAATGCGATTAGTCCCCTCGTTCAAACCGCACTGTTGCACTGTTCCTGCACGGCACACAGCCCATCCAAGCCCATTATAATCGTTATAGGCTTCCCACCGCACGTGGTATCAGTTTTGGTATTACTCTAATTAATACCAATGTGAAATTTGATATTTAATTATGGCACATTATGTAACAGCGGTTGACTGCGGATCTCTCGAGTTGGACGGAATGAAGACTGGCATCGTGCCGTCCACTACCACCTTTGGGAATGATTTCGTGTTCGAGTGTGAGCCAGGCTTTGACATAATTGGCACCAATGGTCGGGACGACAAGGTCGTCACGTGTACGAAGACAGGAAGGTGGAACATCGGTGGGCTGAGATGTGAAGGTGGGTGGCAGACATGTGACGTCACGTGATATCATGTGATGTCTATGAGCACATTCTGCGTAATCCAGTTGCACCATTGCACAGTTCATGACATACATATATACTGGATATGTTACTAGCTGCCTCGATTTCGTCATGAATTGTGTGTAAATTATGCGAGCATGCTAGAATATTAGTAATTATTTGATTACAACCAGGAACAGATTGATTTTAATTTGTTAATAAAAATATCAACTGCTGGAGTGCATATTGCGCAAAATCCCCATTTCATGTTTTATTTTGAAAATAGCAAATTCCTATTGTTATTGATTTCATAGTCAAGGCACATTTTATCTAGTAGTTATGAATCATATCAAAAGATGGAATTCGTGACACACGGCTACGAACCCGTTTTTGCAACAAATCACATTTATTTATTACAGTTTATCTTTATTAATTTGGTTATTTCCAGCAGTATAAATACATGTACATAATTAACTAACGCAAGCGAGGAAAGGAATTGGATATCTGATTGTCAAAGGAATGTGTATTAAAATAGTGATCTTTCGGAATCAGAACGATCCGTTTTATCAGCAGACGCACACAACGATCTCATTAGTAAAACTAATGTCCAGATCGTGTTAAGTTGGTAATGTAAGCCAACATTGTGCTACAGGTCCGGTGTGTTCGGACCCTGGTCGACCAGCGGATGGAACACAAATAGCTACGTCTTACGAGATCGGAAAAACTGTCACGTTTACTTGCAATCGACATGGTTTTGTACCAGAACCGTCTTCTCTAACCTGTGAATCTAAAGACAAAGGTGCAAAGGCTACGTGGAATGACACCCGATCAATTCGTTGCGTCGGTAAGTTTTTTTCTAGCCGGTCAACCATTGCTAGTTACATAAGATGTCATATTCCGTCTACCTTATTAGAGCCAGTCGGCCACTGCTAGTTATAAAGAATGTCGCATGTTATCTAGCTTATAAACGTCAACTGTTACCTGCTCGTTACAGAGAATGTTGTACGTTTTCTAGCACACAGCCAATTAACTACTGCTAATGATAGATTATGCGGTATTCTGTCTGGTTAGGGCCAGTCGACTAATGTTTGATAGTTTACTGATTGAAACATATACAGTATATATATATATATATATATATATATATATATATATATATATATATATATATACACCACACCAATATATAACATATTATGTAAAATATAATATATTATATAATACATATAATAACACATAATATATATATATATATATATATATATATATATATATATATATATATATATATATATATATATATATATATATATATATATATATATAGTCACGAATGTGTATTTAATATGTTGTTGTTTTAAGACCGGCAAAAACCAGAGTTCACACCCTGTCCGACAACGTCAATGTACGTGCTGCGCCTGACGAGAGTCGATGTGACGTCACCCACTGTCACAGACAACTCTGGTCTTATTAAAGAACTCACTGCCAGCTACGACTTGAACAGTCCAGTGACAGACGACGTCAATATTACATGGACAGCCACCGACTATGAGGGCAATAAAGCAGACTCCTCAGGCCTGTGTGTCGTTGAAGTACATGTATACGGTACGTACTTAGTTGAACTGATATATCAAACAATGTATTTTAATATGTGCATAACTTTACACTTAAAAATAGTTTTGCAAAAGTACAACACGTAACTGATAATTTCATAGTTAAGGTGCGTCCTATTTCCAATTGCAAAAGTATAATCTGACGAAAGCAGAACTACTCCTGCGAGGTGATATTGCAAAACTGTATCATGGGTTATTGGCGTTGAAATAAGCCTAAATTAGTGTAGATAAATTATGTTAGATATTTGTTTTCGAACACAAAAACATTCGCCTCTATTCATTTCCCGGTAATATACAACCCAAACCAGCTTAATTGTGGTGGCGAGAGTGACCCATTCAGTTACAAAACTGTGTGAAATAGAGCAACGTAAACACAATCGTCTTACCAAATCTTTTCTTAGAATTTGATTATCCCACCACACTGTTTCACATGATTTGATGATCTTGTTAGGCATCCCGCTCTCTCTCTCTCTCTCTCTCTCTCTCTCTCTCTCTCTCTCTCTCTCTCTCTCTCTCTCTCTCTCTCTCTCTCTCTCTCTCTCTCTCTCTCTCTCTCTCTCTCTCTCTCTCTCTCTCTCTCTTCTCCATCATCTTAATTTGGCAAGTCCTTCATTCAATACTCTTCAAATCTCTAACTCAATCTCTTACCAAATCTTTCTTATTATATCCACTCCTTTTCATATTATATCTTTCATCTTCTCTCTGCTCTCTCCCCCCCCCCCCCTCTCTCTCTCTCTCTCTCTCTCTCTCTCTCTCTCTCTCTCTCTCTCTCTCTCTCTCTCTCTTCTCTCTCTCTCTCTCTCTCTCTCTCTCTCTCTCTCTCTCTCTATATATATATATATATATATATATTATATTTTATATATATATATATTTGGCAAGATTATTAATAATCTTGCCAAATATATACAACTTGGCAGGATCATAAGTTGACATATATATATATATATATATATATATATATATATATATATATATATCCTGCCAGACTCTCTCCTGGAACTTCATGGTTCTGCCAAGCTGTATCTCAAAGCAGGAAAATCATGTTATACTTGTTTATAAGCACTTGATGTCAAACTATCTTTCAACACTTGTCTATCCTGCCAGATTATTTCACACATATTTACGTCGAGTGAAATTAAAAGTGTCTATTCCAACCAACCAACCAACCAACCAACCAACCAACCAACCAACCAACCAACCAACCAACCAACCAACCAACCAACCAACCAACCAACCAACCAACCAACCAACCAACCAACCAACCAACCAATCAGTGTAGCCGAATGTTTAGATATGTTTAGACTGAGACTGTTGATGATAAATTGTGGCGATAAAATAAACACTGGTCCTGCTTGACAGATGAGCATCTTCCAACGATTGACTGCCCTAACTCTGGAATTAAGTACGTCGATAATGAAAACACCGATACAACGGAGACGGTCACACCAGGCAAGGCAACAGCAAAGGGGGATAAACATGTTCTGACTAAAGACAACATCGTCAGTCCCAGCACCTACACTCTCTCTAAGGAGACGTTGTACAAAGTGATCACAGTGAAACAAGAGGCAACAGACGATCAGGGTTTCAAGGCTGTCTGCTTATTCCAGTATATCATAAAACGTGAGTACTACGTTTATGTACAGGTTAATGTACATATTCTTTATCAGTATAGCTGGTTATTGAGCTTATATGAGAGTGAGATAGAGAGTGAGTGAGGGAGTGACTGGGTGAGTGAGGGATGGGTAGGAGGGAGGGAGGGAGGGGGGAGGGAGGGAGGGAGGGAGGGGGAGGGGAGGGAGGGAGGGAGGGAGGGAGGGAGGAAGAGAGAGATACAGAAAGAACGAGAGAGTGTCAGAGTGTGTATTAGTGAACAACATAAAGTGTTGATATTTGTTAGTACAAAAAGTGCTACAGTTGGACTAATGTTGTGTGTATGGGACAACTCAGCTGTGGCCATGACTCGGAATTGCGGCTAGTTCCCTGGCAACACAGGTCACAGTATGTTAACATAATATTTTAAAGATTATTCCCTGGCAGACCTCTTCAACCGAACGCCATACCAACTGCTCGGGGAAACACCCAGTAATACGTTTAATCTGTCTAGGCATATTGGTTATACAGGCTATACCGTCTTGAACTTGTTTCATTCACAATTTCATTATTGCTGATAGGTTTACTCGATTAAGATGTCTGTTTTTTATTTCGGTAACATTGAACATCACACTCCTTAATCGCACAGTTCCAACGTTTGGCAAAGAATGGTAATGAAGACAATATCTATAAAATCAGTTATTGAGACTGAGTGTGACAACACAGAAGGAACAGCCATGGCTTTGATCAATGAGAGTATTAGTCAGTTTTTAATTAAATATCTGAATATTCAAAAACGCAGTGGAAGTATCATTACAAATCGAAGTGAATGAACAGTGGTAGAAATACATTGAATATGCTGATTAAAAAAATAACGAAGTGTAATGCAGCTATTGATGAGAATAAATGCATTTATCACATTTGCACAAAAAGCTGTTGAACATTTCAGCAAAACCGTGTCAACTCTGGGCTCTACGACAACCAAAGAATGGTAAAATAGTGGATTGCACCAACACAAGTTGTGAGCTGAAATGTAATTCTGGATTCTTCTTCTACAATAACAACAATACCGCCCAGTACGACTGCACCGAGGGAACTGATCTAGCAAACTCCGTCCTTGGAAACCCTGTACCAGACTGCACAAGTAAGTAGTCAGTTGAGACAAGTAGAAAATCAAACAATAACTACTTCTTCCCCTGGTTTAGCCCACTACCATTGCGGTTCTTTGGTGTCCTAAAAGTAATGTGTCAATGGTTTAAATAATGTATGCACGATTGGTTTCATGAACAGGTTGACTTGTTTAATTTGTTGAAATAGTTGCTTGTGGTTGACAGGCCTGGTTGTTAGTTACATGCATAATCACACTGTGTATCAAACCTAAGAGAGTTGGACATGATACTCAGGCTTAAATACGTTAACCGGTATGATAATGGCATCAAGGCTACGCAAATATGGGAGATATTTGTGTAGTTGTGATGATACACGACGAATGTAGACGATAGAGACTAGCTTGACATAATCTCCGTTTGCCAGCAGATCGGATTGCACATATTGCAATGGAGTGGGTGCCAGAAGGTGGCAGTAGAAACAGAGGCGCAAGACATTTAAAGAAGATCTGGCTGAAATAGAAATTAATTAAATGTGTTTTTCTTAATGATGCCAAAACAATTGCGAATGATCGATCCAGATGGCGAATGTTCGTCGTTCGTTGTCCCGAAAGGAACAATAGGAACTACGTCTAAGTTGAAGTAACACACACATAAAGATTAACGCAATTGTGCTTACATGTTGTCGGACAGAGGGGCAGGCGTTTTGTGTAGCTATTTGGCATTGGTCGTTATTGTATATTATGCATTTACATGGTTTTTTTCGTTCTTTTTAGAACCTATCATTGCTACATACAGACAAAGGTTTATTCTGAAGTACAGTGGTACTGTGGTCACGAAAGATAAAACGAATGCATATAAGACAGCAATCGAGGAGCAACTGTCCGCTGTGGAGTCAGACTTACAGGATGTATGCATAAACAACATGAAGCTAAAAGCTCCAGTCGTCATAATGAATAAGACGGTCACGTTAAATGTTTTTGGTAGTACGGTATGTATCACTGTATTGACTAGCATAAGGGTTCGTTTAAAGGTAGCCATAGTAACATTAATAAGTCACACATTAAGCGATTTTTGTGATATATGCTATATATATATACTGCTACTACTACTACTACTACTACTACTACTACTACTACTACCACTACTACTACTACTACTACTACTACTACTACTACTACTATTATTATTATTATTATTATTATTACTACTACTACTACTACTACTACTACTACTACTGCTACTACTACTGCTACTGCTACTTCTGCTACTACTGCTACTGCTACTGCTACTGCTACTGCTACTGCTACTGCTACTGCTACTGCTACTGCTACTGCTACTACTACTACTACTACTAGCACTACTACTACTACTACTACTACTACTACTACTACTACTACTACTACTACTACTACTACTACTAGTAGTAGTAGTAGTAGTAGTAGTAGTAGTACTACTAGCCCTACCACTGTTAGTTACATATTTTGTTGAGCTCATGACAATGTTCGCCATTTATAAGTTTCCACCGTGCAACACGTTGACATGGTAACAAAACATCCCGTGTCATTGGCTTTATTAACCTTAATGCCAAGACGAGGCAAGTTAACTGGGTTAGGCGTTGATCGTTGACATTCACAGTTCTCGCTAACGCTAACTCCTGTTCAACCAAGCAGTATATATTTAATTGAATAACACTAAGTTGTCAATAAGTCAGTTTGGCTTTAGGTTTGCTACGATAAATAATCCAGTGCAGTAGAATGAAAGAACAACAATACTGCCAATGGACAATGCGATATTTGTCACCGTTGTGAATGACCCTGGCTTCTTCACGGAACCTGTGTTTTTCTTACAGTCGGAGGTCACCTTCAGTTTGAGATACGAGAAGAATAACAATGACGATGATATCCAAACATGTGCTACTGAGGTGGAACGTCACTTTAAGGGTGTTGGCGGATCTCTGGTGGGTGCGACAAAGCTGAAAGTGATTAAGCCAAGTGGTGAGGCAAACATAACAGCTGTCTACAGTAAAAGCTCTTCTGACAATGGCTTTTCATGTGACGATGGTGAAATACTGCAAGGACAGGAATGTTGTAAGTGTCCTGCTGTACTGTCTTCTATTTCGTGTCATAACACCTGCACTCATGACACCATTCCACCCAATTGGTACTGCCTTTATTTATTCAATTGTAGACTACTATTAGAACTTTAAATCAAATAATGGTGTGTGGAAGATGTTATTGGTCACCGCTTCCAAAGACCGCTGGTATCTATGATGATGATGACGCATTATGAAATGAAATGTATCGACTGTTATATATACTACCCTCCGCGTGATGCACAGTACGCCTACAAAGAAATGTGATGTTCTTAGTTTGATGCCAACACAGATTCTGCTGCCAGACTTTGCTTTCATTTTATCTGGGACAGTGTCCACGCACAAACGAAAACAGTCAGTCTATAATTTTACAGTCTTCTGAGCACATTTATTGAATGCACGCATATCAGGTGTATCATGAAACTGGAATATCGACATATAAAATATGCCATAATTTTCATAAACAAGACACATCTGGCGGGAGACACCCACTAAAACTTACTTACAAGTATGCTGGTAATGTTAGAGACACTCACGCACTGTACGTGCATGCGTGCGTACGTACGTACGTGCGTCTGTGTGCGTGTGTACGTATTGATGTTGTTGTTTTGATAGCATACATTAATATAAAATATTTGTGATACATCGCATACATAAGTATTATTCATGCGTGTGAATGTGCATCCATGCATGAGTGGGGATATGTAAATGTCTATTAATGGACGTAGTAATTAGATGTCGCAATTAAACTGTTTTAACTTCCAGTGCCATGTCCTTCTGGCTATTACAAGAAGAATTCGGGTTGTGTGCTGTGTCCAAAAGGCACCTACAATGACCAACACGGTCAGTCGTCCTGTACGCCATGTCCACCTAACACGTATACCTACACAGAAGGGTCAGCCAGTGTGGACCAGTGCTATGGTAAGTACATAGTGATGGTAAGTACATCATTACTTCATTAATATGGACATATTTGTTGGTAACTATATCCCTGACATGTAACCAACCTGCAAGAGAGATATATTACGTACACTATCATTTGAAATATGGTGAGTTATCTTCCTGAATCCTGTGTTGTTCTAACACAACCTTCGACGACATATTCTCAATGTTCTCGCCATCATCTTTCAGTCTTTTTGTGAAAAGGCTGCTGTTCGTCACGCGACAATGCAGTCACGTGACAGTCGCTGTCTGTATTCACTGCTGGGCGCCTCTCTCGGATCTCAGTGGCTTCACTGACGTTCCTCCGCCAGTCGCCTTTCTCTATGGGAACGGCAGCCTCTTTGGCGGCAATGATTACACTCAAATGCCTGATATGTGAGATATCAATTAATATTACAACCAAGTGTCTGCTGATGTGTAATATCTACTATTACAGCAAAGTTTCTAATGTGAAATATATACTATTTCAGGCAAGTGTCTGATGTGTGATATCTACTAATGTGGTGTATACTATACAGACAAGTGCTTGATTTGTGATAGATACTGTTACAGACGAATGTTCTAAAGGGCTGGTGTCTGCGACCAGGCTTCCCCCGTGCAGCGCGTGTCCGTCGAAAACATTCTGGCAGAACGCGTTCAAGTGTGAGGACTGTCCTGCAGAAAGGCGCTTCACACGTGGACCACAAGGTGGCGCTGACATCAGTGCATGCAAAGGTTTGGATTTTGTCTATTTCTTTCGTTTAATGGTTTTCACACACGAGGCATCTGAGATGTTTGGAGATTTAACCTAAAGACCTTTGTCTAAAGACACAACCAAACATTTCTCATCACCAGCACGCAGCAATATAGACTTCCATCCAGTATATTTACGCACGTTAAACGACACCCAAAAACTGGTTTTCACAGGTGAACGTACACACCCTAAAACGGCAAAATGTGCCAATACTGATGATATATGATATATGATCTATTTTCTGTTAAAACTACAATACCGTCTTATCTAGAGAATTTCCACAGGTTTGTGCTATCATCAGTATATATATCAGTATATATATATATTGATTGTTTTTGTATTTTAGTAGCTAAGTATGTTGAACTGTTATTGATGTTTCATTGTGCTTGTAGCTGAATGTTCCCCTGGCAACTTCTCCTACGATGGTCATGAGCCATGTCGACCTTGTCCTAAAGGCTACTATCAGGACAAGAGAGGACAGACAGACTGCATGCAATGCTCAGATAGAACAACCGCACAAGAAGGATCCTCCAGCCTTAGTGACTGTACTGAAACAGGTGTGTTTTCCCGTTGTCTCATGAAGTCACGCATATGTAATTTCTTTGGCAGTACCTTTATTTGACCTGTCAATATTGAGTGATTTATGTATGACACATTTCAAAAGAAAATTATGTGTCTACTAAAAAGTGAACATTCCTGGTCCATCGTTAATTATTTGAGTCTTTTCAGCACTTCATGTTCCCGTGATCTGAGCCATTCTCATCTCTATCTACGTTAACTGACTGCTATACTAATAATATCAACATCGTCATTTATTACACTCTTATGTAACTTATGTTGGTATCGGTGCTTACATTATTGAACTTAGATTTATTTATTTGCAAGGTTATTTACATTAAACCTACTTATATATTGCTGATGCGAAATATTCTGATGTCTCAAATAACATCTCGTAAGACGTACAGACAGTGGCATAAGGTTGCAACGATGTAATATATTATGTGATTAAAACAAATTGTTGTTTTAAAATAATTTACCTTTGTAGCTTGCGGTGATGGTTTCTGCAAGAATGGAGGAATTTGTGACAATCGGTATCCGACATGCAATTGTCAACCAGGTAGGAACAACTTGTGTGTCGTTGCAATCGTAATTTTTTTGTAACTATCTGCATTTATAGGGGACACAATGGAGTTGTAGAATCGGATGTTTTACTTTCTTTCCCAAAATTCATATGTAAACCGTTCTAATTGATTAATAGTAACTTTTTTTAAATAACCGACCTCATAGAATTATGCACGGTCTTAGTCCTGTATATTTCAGCCAATCTAAAACGATGTATATATATATATATATATATATATATATATATATATATATATATATATATATATATATATATATATATATATATATATATAACTCAAATGACTGTCATTGTAACATGACTTGTTGTGATCTTTCTGACAGGCATGTCAGGTTTATTAATATGCCAATTTCGTTCGCATGACATTGTGCCAGTCAAATTTACAGAAATACGTACGGTACGTATGCAGGCACTTAGGAATAGTAGGAATGTCACAGTGCATGTGTTCACAAGTATGCATGCTAAAATACTGTATGCGTTATTTATGTAAGTGTGTATATTTATAATGAATGTTACAACATCTGCGAATGATTGAATTACTTAGAGTATTATTGGAATATTAATTAGAGTAAACACTGAAAATTGTTTTGTATTTTAACGTCTGTTGTCAGTTTGGTTTCTGATGCAGTCTATTATTTTCAAGTATTGGATATGTTGTTCTGTTAATGTGTGTCATTTTTGGTTTGTGACTTGTTTGATTTTAATTGTACTTTGTTTCACTTCTGTAAGTATACGCAGCCTGTGTCGTTGGTGCTATGGTGCTATGACAAAGAGCTTAGTCATTCTGCAATGTTGTTTGCTCTGCGCCAAGGTATACCTGGTTGTTGTATGTAGAAATGATACTGATGAGTGTTCAACATCATTCTGCTACTGTGGTTGTTCTCTTGTATCCAGGATTCACGGGTGTTCAGTGCGAGACAGACATTGACGAGTGTGCATCATCCCCGTGCTATTATGGTGGAAACTGCACAGATGGAGTCAACCGCTATACGTGTGATTGCCCTAAGAGTCAGTCTTATTTTATACATATCCACATAGCTTTCCGTCTCCCATGTCTCTCTCACTCTCACTCACTCACTGTCTCTCTCTTGCTCTCTCTCGTGCGCGCTCTCTCTCTCTCTCTTATATATATATATATATATATATATATATATATATATATATACTTACTTAAAATAGAACATTTAATTTCACTAACTGATGCAATAAATGTCTCACGTAGCCAGTTGTTTGGTGGAAATAAGGTACGTTTCAACATAAGCATATGAACTGTCACAACAGCGATATCTGTGACGTGTCACAGCTGAATGAATTGTCACAACATAGTGACGTGTCACAGCTGAATGAACTGTCACAACATAGTGACATGTCACAACGGAATGAACTGTCACAACAGCGATATATGTGACGTGTCACAGCTGAATGAACTGTCACACCATTGTGACGTCTCACAGCTGAATGAACATTCACAACATAGTGACATGTCACAGCTGAATGAATTGTCACAATATAGTGACATGTCACAGCTGAATGAACTGTCACACCATTGTGACGTCTCACAGCTGAATGAACATTCACAACATAGTGACGTGTCACAGCTGAATGAATTGTCACAACATAGTGACATGTCACAGCTGAATGAACTGTCACAACATAGTGACGTCTCACAGCTGAATGAACTGTCACAATGTAGTGACGTATCATAGCTGAATGAACTGTCGCAATATGGTGAAATGTCACAGCTGATTAAACAGTCACTCCACAGTGACGTGTCACAGCTGCTTGAAATGTCACAACATAGTGACATGTCACAACTTATTTAACTGTCACAACATAGCGACATGACACATGTGATTGAACTGCCACAAAATAGTGACATGGAACAGCTGAACGAACTGTGTCAACATAGCGACGTATCACTGCTAATTGAATTGTCACAACATAGTGAAATGTCATAGCTGATTGAATTGTTAGAACACATACCGTGCCACAGCGTATTAAAACATAGTAACATGTCACATCAGAGTGGAAATAGCCCATGTGCTGTACAACTCCTTTGCTTCCTGTAGTCTCTGCATGGTGATTAATGCTATATTTCCGTTGATGCAGCGACGAGTCATAATATAACAGAACTACCTGACAGCACAGTATCAGGAGCATCATTTGACTACGAGCAGAAGTTAGACAAGGATGACTGCCGGGGGTTTTGCAATAACAACACCAAGTGTGTCGCAGCTGTGTTCCATCACAGTGATGGTTTATGTTTGTTTTACGATAGTAAACGAACAGTGAGCACAGCTACTGGAAAAACTGTGTTTCTGAAGGTTGTTGTTGTAACAACAGGTACGTTGAGCCATGAATGTTAATAACTGTTAACAAACATGATCTATTATCTACAATTAATCAAAATAGTAACATTTGTTGTTGATTAAGAAGAAACGCTGTTATCAATTGTATTCAAATGTCGAAAACATTATTTTATAAACTGAGGCACATACTACATTTATAATAGCCCATCTTCTAATGTGTGTGTGTGTGTGTGTGTGTGTGTGTGTGTGTGTGTGTGTGTGTGTGTGTGTGTGTGTGTGTGTGTGTGTGTGGTGTGGTGTGTGTGTGTGGTGTTTGTGTGGTGTGTGTGTGGTGTGTATGTATGTATGTATGTATGTATATATGTATGAATAAACTGTGTGATGACTTGCTTGTTACTTAAGATGTATGAAATAATTTATTATTGCTGCAGCCTACGGTGGCGATCAGTGTGAAGAGGATGAAGATAACTGCGCTGGAGAAGGTATAAAATGTTACAACAAAGGAATGTGCAAAGATGAACATCTCGGCTTTTCCTGTCTATGTCGGTCAACTGGCAATTCCACCGGCAAAAGGTTTGTCTTTGTTCCTTTCACTATATTACTATACGTGTCTGTGTCAAGCTTGACGTTTACGCAGAGAAATACTATATTAGTCATTGTTACGTTAATGTCAGAACATTCGTTATTGCCAACACAGAATATTGTTCTGCTGTGTGCCAACTGTGATGTCAGTTTTTATATCACCCTGTTTTCAAATACTACCTATATTTTATATAGTTCTGTTAATGCATTTTGGTTTTATCCAGTGTTACCATACTAGTTTCGGAAGTAACCATTCAAACAAATTAATAACATAATATGAATGAGATTAAGTAATTGTTATGTTGGGAATGTCGGTGCATTGCGTGTTGCTTGTTTTTCTCTTCTGACTTGGCTTTGCGTGTCTTCATAAGGTGTGATGAAGAGAGGAATCCCTGTGCGAACAATCCGTGTCTGAATGGTGGATCTTGTGACGTGACCAGTGACTTTCGCTACATCTGCAATTGTGCTAATGGATACACAGGCCAGAACTGTGAGACAGACATAGGTAAACTATGATATTTACATGCGCCAACATTGCCCAAGAACTCGAGTCAACGGTATTATTATTTCTACAGACAAATTTTCAACATACCGAGGATTATATGTGCATTCTGTTATTGCTATCATCAGTTCTTTGTGAACAATGCAGTTATAACACGGAGGGACACGTACATAGTTGTTGTTAGCTGTTTAAACAAGAGTGCTTAAAACCCATATATGTACACAGACTTATTGTTAGCCATTTAAACGAGTGTGCTGAGAACCCATTCATGTACAGCGAGACACGTACATACATACTTGTACGGTGAGACATGTACAAACAGACTTGTTATTAGCTGTTTAAACGAGTGTGCTGAGAATCCATGTAACAACGAAACAAGCAACTATCGATACAGTTGTTTTGATCTGTTTAGACGACTGCAAGGAGAACCCATGTCTGTATGGAGGAACATGCGTAGACAAAGTGAACGGCATCCACTGTAATTGTCCTGCTCGCTTCAAGGGGGACAGGTGTGAAAAGCGCCCAATCGAAGGCAGTCTGTGTACATCTGTTTCTTGTGACAGCCACGGCTATTGCGTCGAGGACTACTCCACAAGTAAAGTCCGCTGCATCTGTGAGTCCGGATACACTTCAGGTAAGAATATCTTGTTTATATATGTCTTTGCTGCAAAACATTTTGATTATTGTTGTGGATATATATATATATATATATATATGGTATATATATATATATATATATATATATATATATATATATATATATTATATAATACAATCATACAGTTTTCTGCAAAAACTTTTATTATTTACTGACATCAATTATTTATATATTATATATATATATATTATATATATATATATATATATATATATATATATATATATATATTATATATATATATATATATATATATTATATATATATATATATATATATATAATATATATATATATATAATATATATATATTCATAATAAAGAACATATAATATATATATATATATATATATATATATATATATATATAATATATATATGATTGTCAGTAAATAAATAACATGTTAATTATGCAGAAAACTTGATGGAGTGCTATGTACATGCAGGACTGTAATGGCTTTCTGCCATGCAGTAGCATGACTGTCACCAACACATGTTGACTTCGCGGTATCATGTATCAACTGATAGCGGCCGAGCGATCTTGTTCTACTGGTGTGTTATATTTATATCTATGGATAGAGGTCTACTTCATCATCTCTGTACTTTATGTGATGCAGGTCTTCTTTTCAGACCGTTGTGTGGTGGAGGTATTCCTCCTCCTCTCAAAATCTCTTGCAGGATGGAGCTGTTTTTGGTCTCTTTTCCTTTTGGATGGAGGTGTTATGGTTGTTTGCAATCTTTTATGGGGTGGGGTTTCAGATTCTGATGAGGCGGCCGTCTTCAAGTACACTCATCATTTAAACTATAAAATAGTATTAGTATTTTGCTATAGAATATTGATACACTGCTTATAGTAGAAATAAAGAATGTGGTGGAGAAAGTCCACCTAACTCATGTTTTATTATAGACCGAAGACTTCACATGTACAGAATGTCCAGTAAGAGTTGCGTTTCTAGGTCGCTATAAGACATTGTGGCTTGATGCGAGTGATCCTGATGCAACTGGAGATGACGAAACTCTGGAAACATTGAAGAAGGTCAGTATTTTGTGTTAATGCATGAATTGACAATGGTTAGCAATGTGCAGCGTATAATGTACACGTTGTATACGGCAATTACTAAGCATGGTTTCACAAAGATGAAAGTGTCACAAGCCAGGTGATGTATACGCTGGTTAGCAGTTACGTAACGTGAACAAGTAACTTGCCTGTGTATGTTAAACAAAAACGTATGTTATAGATACGAAGTCATACAGTCATGTGTGACTGGATAGGTCAGCAATAGGAATAAAATAAGTCTAACATAATTCCAGAATCTCAGTGAAACGCCAACACATATATATTAAATCGTTACCTATATCACAGGGATGGAAATGTCATTACATTTTGTATGTATAATGTATATATATATATATATATATATATATATATATATATATATACATAATACATATATGTATATATATATAAATACAAATATGTAATTATGTATATTTTATATATATATATATTATGAATATATATATATTATATTATATATATATATATAATATATATATATATATATATATATATATGAATATAAATCAAAATATCAAATATATGCATATTCCCATATATGTGTGTGTGTGTGTGTGTGTGTGTGTGTGTGCGCGCGCGTGCGCGTGCGTGCGTGCGTGTGTGGTGTGTGTGACTGCGTACATGACCAGTGTAATGTAAGTGATATATCCCTGTTTTCCACAGAAAGTGTCCGTGTGTCGAGGTACTGCTCCAGTTGGGGCGAGGTGCCGGGTAAAGGGATCGAACGAAACATTCAATGACTCAGCCAGCCAGGTCCTTCACGTGGCTTGTAGCACCGCTGGACTGCTTTGTCTCAATGCCAACCAGACGAATACCACGTGTGACGACTATCAGATACAGTTTGATTGTGACGGTAGGTAACCACTGAGAACAGTATATTTAGGTGGGTGTATATTCTTAAAACCGGGGAGGGAGAGGGGGGAGCATGGGAGAGAGAGCTGATTGTCAGTGAAGAATAAAGTGTTCCTCAATGGCGTTGTCCGCTCAGCCAGTACAATAATTTGGATGATGCTTCCAACGGTGGATGCCCTTTATGAATCATATGTGATCAAGAAGACAATCTCATCCCTAGTACAAGTTTTATTCTGTTGCTAACAGGTAGGTGTTATCTGAAAGAGCACGAACGACTCGATATTGCAATACTTTCCTACCAATGCGAGATCAGGGGAAATTAAATGGGGGGACTACAATAGGGAAACGAGTATGAACTTTGCATCATCTGGGATTACAAATATGACTACGAGTACAATTATTAGCATTGCTGTGCAAATAAATTAATATCATAGTGTTGCGTTAAAGTGAATTTAGACTACATGAATTTTAATGTGGCTCCATTACAGGTTATTGTGTTGTGTTGTATTGTATTGCTTTGTATTGGTGGACGTAAAGTAAAAACAGGACAACTTGAAAGAAATGAGCCATGGTTAATGTGGCTAGTACTGACGTAATCAGCCGTAGCGACCCGTGGCACGCGAAGATGTTTGGTCGTAATGTTTTTACTTTTGTGGGAAAACATGTCAAGTATGGCAAAACACAAGCAAAAGTAATGAAGCATATCAACAAATCGTGAACGGAGCTTAATGTCAGAGATCCCTGTATGAAAACAGAAATGCACGACTCACTGACAGAACTAGTCGTGGAACACGTCGTGGCATGTTGCACCGTTCTGGCAAAGATCAGAGCTGCAGTAGTTAATCACTGTTTCACATCTCTTGCCAGTCCAACCGTCAGTGCAGTTACAGTAGAAGTCATCGAACTTGTTCTCACAAACACCATTGTGTAGGCACGGCTGAATGACACACTCGTCATAGTCGTCCTGCAAACACAATGACATAACTTTACTGCATTGCATTGTGTTGCACTGTATTGTATTGGATTGTAGCGGGTGGTACACGGTGTTTCGACATTGACATGTGTGCTGAGGAGAAGTGTAAGAACGGAGCGACTTGTCTAGACAAGGACAAGGACGGTGCATACAAATGCACGTGTATTCCTGGATTCGCCGGATACAACTGTCAACACAACATTGACGAGTGCGCCAGCAGTCCCTGTCCGAGAGGAATAACCTGTATCGATATGGTCAACGGCTACCGCTGTGCCTGTGTCCCTGGTTACACAGGTGAGTTATGTTGTAAAATATGTACCTCCCCTCTGGAAGGTGATACAGAGTGCCAAATGTAAGAACCCAGCGAGCCCTTAAATCATTCATTCTATCCATCCTCCAACAAGTGTATGAACCAGCCACAAAGAATCAATTGTTGACCAACTTATCACAGTCCCTACCGCTGCCACTGCAAAGTTGTCTTATCGTATTTATTTATCTTATAATATTGTCATATATTGTTTTAGCATATATATTGCAATATTTGATCATTATTTGTTTTACAGCTGCTACCGTTTACGTATTTATATAGTCCCTAGTTGATGTTACTCTGTACATACATTATTACAAATATTATGCTTTTATGCACCCTCCTAAATGTAAATATGAATGGACAGTCAATTTATTATTATCAGTACAATATATAATTTAATACTACATACTTTAGAAACAGCTCTGTCAGTACATCTAGGTGGAACACGTTTTTGTATTAATTGATTAAACATATACGTTAACTTACAGTACTACGACACGATACAAAGATTCATTTGGGCAGTTCGATGGGGGATTAGCCCAGGCACATATCGGTAGAGGGGGTCTGGAAATAGGATGAACCTTCAATAATTATAGAAGCGGTGTGCATTTTATGTTTTGAATTTATTTGATGGACGCTGGAGATAGAAGTTGCCCGCTAATGTTGTTTGGTGAAACATATTGGAGTATCAGCTTAGGTCAAGTGTTAAGTCACAGTGCTAGAGTATCACCTCTGGCTAAGGGTTAAGTTTCAGTGCTAGAGCATCAGCTCTGGCCAAGTGTTAAGTCTCAATGTTGGAATGTTAGACCTGAACAAGTATCAACTCTTTGCAAGTGTGTGATGTCAGCTGCGGTAATTCTTGAAGTCCCGTTGTTGCAGGTGTCCATTGCGACAAAGAAATAGATGAGTGCCAGTCAAACCCATGTGATCCGGACAAAACGAAAACCGTAAAGTGTGTTGACCAGTTGAACTCATACAAATGTGTCTGCAAGCCAGGATATACAGGCACTTGTTCTGTAAGTATACACGTTTTGAAACAATTACTTTAATTGTTTTTATATGTTCGGTTTCTGGGTCTTACGTGTGTTGAAGAGAGCTTTTCCTTGTGTATCAGGTGATTAGATAAGTAGGTAACAAATGAAATGTACGGACAAGTGAAATGTTGTACGGACTAGTGGAATGCTTTTTCTACTCGACGAATTTGGAATCCTCGATATATATATATATATATATTATATATATATATTATCCTGCATAACGCCTTGCATTTTTCAATATACTGTTATCATTGCATGAACATTTATATAGATGTATTATATGGATGCACTGCCTTTGACAGGGTTGCCAACACACATCATTCAACTGTCGCAATTCGAAGATATATATTCGAAGATATATATTCGAAGATATATATTCGAAGATATATATTCGAAGATATATATTCGAAGATATATATTCGAAGATATATATTCGAAGATATATATTCGAAGATATATATTCGAAGATATATATTCGAAGATATATATTCGAAGATATATATTCGAAGATATATATTCGAAGATATATATTCGAAGATATATATTCGAAGATATATATTCGAAGATATATATTCGAAGATATATATTCGAAGATATATATTCGAAGATATATATTCGAAGATACATATTCGAAGATATATATTCGAAGATATATATTCGAAGATATATATTCGAAATATATATATATATATATATATATATATATATATATATATATATATATATATATATTATATATTGTTCTTATTAAAATTACATTTGAACACTGTGTGCTGACATATATATATATATATATATATATATATATATATATATATATATATATATATATATGTGTGTGTGTGTGTGTGTGTGTGTGTGTGTCTGTTCGAATTTTATTTGTCGCAGCGACAGTTGAATGTTGCGTGCTGACAACCCTATCAAAGGCAGTGCATCCATATAATGCATCTATATAAATGTTCATGCAATGGTAACATTATATTAAACAACTTCAAGGTTTTATGCAGGATAACATTTTTTGCAGGTCACACATTTATTTGGTGGACACATGCATGTTAACTCATGTACATACAACGTGGTTAAAGTGTATTTTATGACCTAAAATACCTACTACCAAACACGTGTGTCACCCGTTTTCAAAGCACAACGTACAATGTCTGTGATTTCTGAAGACCTATCTGTACCCGTGCACTGATATTTCTATCCATACACAACGGATTTTACCCATCCGAATGACGGATTTTACCCATCCGGTCCCGGTCTCTGCATAACGTTATGTCATTATGTTTGCAGGAGGACTATGACGAGTGTGTCAGTCGGCCGTGTTTACACAATGGTGTTTGTGAGAACAATTTCGATGACTTCTACTGTAACTGCACTGACGGTTGGACTGGCAAGAGATGTGAAACAGCGATTAACTACTGCAGCTCTGATCCTTGCCAGGACGGTGCAACATGCCACGACGTGTTCCACGACTATTTCTGTCAGTGAGTCGTGCATTTCTCTGACGTTAAGCTCTTTTCACGATTTTGGATATCCTTCATATATACTTTCGCATTTGTGTTGATGCCATACTGGATCTGTTGTCCTACAAAAGAAATACATTTGTGCCCAGCAAGGATGGAGTCAGGATCAATGTAGCATAGCGTGTGCATACGAGGATGTGCGCAAATAAACATATTGGCATCAGCTAAACATGGAACCTTTTGCTATAGACCACAAGTGAAGTCTTGCTGGATGGTTACTGTGTGACAAATCTGTTGGTGTATGCTTGAGAACAAATTGTTAATGTATAAGCATGACATCATTTTTATTCAATCCCCACTAATGACTACTGGTATAAATATAAGCAGTGAGCTGTTTGACACATGCCTACATTCCTTTATATGTACAGTAAACAATCATATATGTTAATGTTTTCTCTCTCACTTCAAACCCTTGGCAAACAGTCTACGGAATATATGCAAGAGGAAACAGTTTGTATGATCTTTTTATATAATACTAAACAATATTCTACATCATTATTGAGAAAGAAAACTGAAAATTACTATAAAGAAAATCCCACAAAATTTTATAGTACTATTATATCGATTTGTATACAACGTAAAGTGGCAATATATGTTTTATAGAATTAAATGTAATATTCTATTCCATTATATATAAAATGTCAATGAACCCATATATTGTACATATTCCTATAGAAAACCTATACAATTACATGCATCTATCTAAATGTTCATGCAACATTATATTTGTTAAAATTAAAAAGTTCCAGTAAAGAAGTCACGAATGTGTCGCTGTTTGATAATGACAATGACTAAAAACGAATACTTATAATTTATTTTGGTCAATGAGTAGAAATAACCAATAACAAAATAATAGTAGAATATATGTTACGACATATTATACATACATCGATATGAACACATTCATGATGTGTTTTATTTTACGAAAACTACTAAATAAGATAACAGTTAACATTTACAATTGTAGACAAGAACATTACCATGGGCGTTGACATGACGTAAATATACAGACCTCAGAGGCTCAATAAGGCCACGAGGGCATAATCATGACAGCCTCCATTAAATACCACAACGTTGAACTCTTTACTAAGTAATTGAATAATCATTTACTTGTAGATGTGCATCGGGGTACGATGGACGTGACTGCTCGATAGGAGGGCCAACCATTTGCGAGGTGGCCAACCCCTGCCAGAACGGCGGAAATTGTAGTATGAAAGCAGGCAAGGCCAAATGCACTTGCCCCCCACGTAAGCATGTTAGAAAAAGTAAACATACTGAAAATAAAACGCGTACTAACATTAAATATGCACTTTTTACCTAGCCGTAGCTATATATATATGTATATATATATATATATATATATATATATATATATATATATATATATATATATATATATATATATATATATATATATATATATATATATATATATATATAATTCCAGTTAGTTTGAGGTCATTCGCAAAATACATCAGCCAAGCACCATGGGTGTTTTAATGTGACACACGTAACTCTAATCCTATATAATATCACTATAAACCCATACAGATATAAACAGTGTTCTTCAGTATGTCTCTTTTTATGATACAATGAGTATTGTATGCACCATAAGTATTTTGTTAAATATATCTTTTATACAAAACAGAAAGGTAATTATAAATCAAGTGTAAGTCGTAGAAAAAGCATAATATTTAGGCTAGATAACCAAACGAATCATTCTTAGTGAACTATTTGAGACAATCGCCATCTTTATTGGGTAGATATTGGTTGAAGATTTTATGGGAGACAGGCACCGGTTTTAGATACTACCATCATAAACAACATTTGCACCGCACAAATCGCACTTGTATAATATACAGGTGACAGGTGTCAGTACAACATTTGCACTGTACAAATCTTAACTGTAGATTTTAGGGTGACGGTTGTCAATGCACTAGATACTACTGCGATAAACAATATTTGCATCGTACAAACTGTGATTGTAAATTTTACTGGTGACGGGTGTCAGTGCACTAGATACTACTGCGATAAACAATATTTCATCGTACAAACTATGATTGTACATTTCACTGGTGACAGTTGTCAGTGCACTAGATACTACTGCGATAAATAATATTTGCATCGTACAAATTGTAATTGTAGATTTTACGGGTGACGTGGGTCAGTGCACTAGATACTACTGCGATAAATAATATTTGCATCGTACAAACTGTAATTGTAGTTTTTAGGTGACGTGTGTCGATGCACTAGATACTACTACGATAAACAATATTTGCATCGTACAAACAGTAATTGTAGATTTTACGGGTGACGGGTATCAGTGCACTATAGACTACTGCGATAAACAATACTTGCATCGTACAAACTGTAATTTTTACGGGTGACGGGTATCAGTGCACTAGATACTACTGCGATAAACAATATTTGCATCGTACAAACTGTAATTGTAGATTTTACGAGTGACGTGTGTGGGTGTACTAGATACTACTGCGATAAACAATATTTGCATCGTACCAACTGTAATTGTAGATTTTACGGGTGACGGGTGTCAGTGTACTAGATACTACTGCGATACACAATATTTGCATTGTACAAACTGCTATTGTAGATATTATGGGGGACGAGTGTCAGTGCACTAGATACTACGTGAAATGTCTGCGATAAACTATATTTGCATCGTACAAACTGTAATTGTAGATTTTACGGGTGACGGGTGTCAGTGCATTAGTTACTACTATGGTAAACAATATTTGCATCGTACAAACTGTAATTGTAGATTTTACGGGTGATAAATGTCAGTGCACTAGATACTACGTGAAATGTCTGCGATAAACAATATTTGCATCGTACAAACAGTAATTGTAGATTTTACGGGTGACGGGTGTCAGTGCGCTAGATACTACTGCGATAAACAATATTTGCATCGTACAAACTGCAATTGTAGATTGTACGTGTGACGAGTGTCAGTGCACTAGATATTACTGCGATAAACAATATTTGCATCGTACAAACTGTAATTGTAGATTTTACGGGTGGCGTGTGTCAATGCACTAGATACTATGGCGATAACCAATATTTGCATCATACAAACTGTAATTGTAGATTGTACGGGTGACGGGTGTCAGTGCGCTAGATACTACTGCGATAAACAATATTTGCATCGTACAAACTGTAATTGTAGATTTTACGGGTGACGAGTGTCAGTGCGCTATAGACTACTGCAGCGAGAAAAACAACATTTGCAAGAACGGAGGTTCTTGTAGCATGATGCCGACTGGTGGTTTCGTGTGCTCCTGTCAACCAGGTGAGTTATTACAACACCTTTATATAACATCATGTGTGTTGCTACTATTGTCACATACAACCAACTATATAGGCAGCGCTTGGCTGCAGCGTGATTTAATTGTTTAATTTAAATTTCATAATTACAGTTCATAAATATACTTATTTAGCCATCTTTGCTTAGCCACAGCAGTACAGTGCATGATGTTCTATATTAATAATTTAATTTGGCTATTATGTGTAATGGCTATTGCCAGAAACCACATAAGTTCTGAAAACATGTTGAACTGTTCTGGTAATATTGTGCTTCTCCTGCCTGACTACCTACTTGTGTCCATTAGTGTACCCAGGTACAGTTTTATATGGAGTTGTGCGTAATTGTTTGTGATGTGCCTTCTGCTAAATATGTTTTATCAGGCGATGTATATATGTTACAAACAGGTTTTACGGGAAGCACGTGTGAGAAGAATAGTAACGTTGATGATGAAAAGACGAGAAAGGTTGAACATAGCTGCGTCAAAGGTATGTGCTAAAGAGTGCTTCGGTTCTTGGTGACGTCTTCTTTATTTTTATGCTTTTGTAATTTGTCTAAAATAATTTGCACCATTACTCTTAATTGATAATGATTTGAATCAATATATGACACATATTAAACGTGTTCAACGCATAACAAGTACTATGCGTTTGAGATAGCAGTTAACGTAATGAAATCGAAACAGTGAGAATAAAAAGGACTATGGTCCACACACTCGTAGAGGGCCTAAATTGACATAATTCATTACAATAGTATAAGTTCAAGAAATTGCCTAGGCAGCATAGGATTCGAACCTAATTTATTTTGTTGGTAATCCAATTGTCTAGTTCGACGCTGTAATCTACGCATGATAATTAAACAGCTATGTGGCATTGATGCTCGAGGTTATAAAATTCATTGGTTTATTGTAGGTGAGCAGAAACGTTTTCCAAATGTGTTTTATTTATGAATGTATAATCTGGAGAGACATGTCTGTATTCAGATGTGTTCAGTTGTATATGTTGCTGTGGGGATCCACTGCATTAAAAGTAACTTTTTTAAATATCATGTTTACCAGTATTCGCATATTTCACCGTTTTAAACCGCACTAATTGAAAGTTCATATATGTAATTGCAAAATAATGATCCCCATAACATGCATAATGGCAGCCACGTCTATACACTTATGAAATTAAAAGCATAACACGTACGCAAGTGTATATACGTGTGTATATGAGTGTCTGTATGTATGTATGTATATATGTATGTATGTATGTATGTATGTATGTGTGTATGTATGTATGTGTGTATGTATGTGTGCGTGCGTGCGTGTGTGTACGCATGTGTGGATATGTATATATGTGTGTCTATGCATGTGTACGTGCTTGTATGTGTATGCGTATATGTTTGTTTGTGTATGTGTACGTTTGTGTGTGTGTGTTTGTGTGTGTGTGTATGTGTGTGTGCATGCGTGCGTGAGCATAATATGAGTGTACGTATGAGTGACTCTGTGTGTGTGTGTGTGTGTGTGTGTGTGTGTGTGTGTGTGTGTGTGTGTGTGTGTGTGTGTGTGTGTGTGTGTGTGTGTAGTGTGTGTGTGTGTGTGTGTGTGTGTGTGTGTGTGTGTGTGTGTGTGTGTGTGTGTGTGTGTGTGTGTGTGTGTGTGTGTGTGCTGTGTGCGTGAGTCTGTGAGTATATGTGTGAGTATACGTAAGAGTGACTCTGTGTGTGTGGCAGGCTAGCAGGCATAAACACACAAGTGTGTGTCTTTATCAAACATCTTCGGCGCGCATTAAAAGAAGTTACTTAGTGGTTTCACTTGCTAACTAAATGTAAACTGTCTACAGTTGACAGAAATGTGGACATTGAGTTTGACGGCAGAGGTGGTGTGTATTCCCTGGTCCCATTCCAAGTGGGATTCTCGTCGAGCAGTGTCGGTGCATGGGTGCGTTACGCAGCCAGTAATGACAATGGGACCTTCTTGAGTGTGCACGTGGTAAAGTAAGTAGTAGCATTTGTTAGTTTCTTCTACATGCATATCATAAACCTTAATCACGGACATTTCCATTGCATCTGTAAAGTAACTAACGGAAATAAACGTGTGACTGTGCTATAGCTGTAGAAACATGGAAGAATCCAAACACGTGTGTTGAGCCATTATTCTTGCAGCATATTACATAGTAAAGTGACAGCTCATAGTTTTTGCGGATTCTACAACTATTGAATTTAGCTCGATTAGTCCTATTAGCGATTAGGGAGCTGATTTGGTGTTGATATAACTAATGTGTCATTTCAGAAATATTTTAATTTGTACATATTGCGTGTGTTAATCAAAGATCGGCATTGACCGGACGGTACTGATACAGCCACTGTGTCATAACTTAGGCTATTATATCTCCCTATGTCATTTGTCCCGTCCAACTCGTACTAACCAGTAACGAGAAAAGTATTGTAAAGCCAAAACCCAGAACCCGGCATCATCGAAAGAGTCTATGACCAAGAGAGCGGGAAGGCAGCTGTAGTCAACTAGAGCTACATGCAGGGGATACTGTCAATACCAGTGCAAAGAAGAGCTGCCGAAAGAGGGTAAGTAGTCTAAAGACAGCGACATACAAGGTGCGAACACTACTAAGAGATGAACAGATGCAAGAATTGGAAGAAATATTTAATGAAACCAGATTGCCATAGCGTATGATCTGGATTATTTAACAAGAAAAAAGGAGAAGCAAGAAGAAGAGAAGAACGTTTCATTACCTTACGAAGTGGCCACCTACTATGCCATTCTAGGGCAAACAACGGCCAAGCCAAACTGAAGCTATCCACCAACAACATCATATTCAGAAGAAGAGATCAACAGCTTCTACAACGACGTGGATGTTTCCTTAGGAAAACCAAACAAACTAGTGACACATGGTGAATTGTGACAAGCGGTGAGTGATGGGATGGGAGACGTGAAGATTGACACAATGTGAGTGAAGAAGTGGTGGCACACGATGATTGATGACACATGGTGAGTGAGTGGTGATACACAGCGAGTGGTGACACACGGTGAGTGGTGACACACAACGTGAATACTGACACATACTGCGTGATGACAGTCGTTACTCAAGGTGAATTATGATGAATATCCTGAATTAATACACACACACACACACACACACACATATATATATATATATATATATATATATATATATATATATATATATATATATATAACACACACACACACACACTCACCCACCCACTCACATACACACATAGTTACTATTGTGGGTTTACAGATCCGAGTTCAACGCTGAACTGACGAAGACTGTTATATCCATGAGTGAGACTGGTGTAAAGGTGAACTTCGGCTCGGGTGACGAGGTCAGTTTGGTGTATCCTAAAGCCACACACATCAACAATGGTAATTGGCATTACGTGGCACTGAGTGTGAAAGACAAAGAGATCACTGTGCATCTCGATGGATCAACCGGGAGCTCCGAGAGTGTCACGCCAGTTGAATCTGCCTAGTAAGTCAATTCGTTATAAGAACCAATGGTGTGCAGTGATAGATAGTTTCACGCTAGTTGAACCTGCCTGGTAAGTGAGTTCGTAATAAGAACCAATTGTGAACATTGCTAGAGAATGTCACGTCAGTTGAATCTGCCTAGTATGTCAGATCGTCATAAGAAACAGTTGTGAACATTCACAGATATATTTATGTTAGTGGAACCTGCCTAGTAAATGAGTTCGTCATAAGAACCAGTTGTGAACATAGATAGAGAGTCTCATGTCAGTTGAATCTGCCTTATAAGTCAGTTCATCATAAGAACCAATTGTGAACATTGATAGTGTTTCACGCCAGTGGAACCTGCCTAGTTAGTCAATTTGTTATCAGAACCAATGTGAATATTAATATAATTTCACGCCATTTGAACATGCCTAGCAAGTCAGTTCGTCAGAATCAATTGTGAATATTGTTAGTGTGGTAATATGAACCCATTACAGTGATCTTATATACATGAAAACTGTCAACAAACACCATGTCACTGCTGTGTCATGGACAAATGGCAGTGGATATTTGCGTTTGAGAAAATTCATGACATTTTACAACAGATTTTGTTCAATGACGAATATTTTTCTTACGAGATCTATATCTTAGTGAAACAGCCCCCACGTTTGCAGATAGTACATACAATAAAACTGGCAATAGGGTCTTCTTAAACAATATCTTCGCTAACCAAACATGTGAATTTCCCAGACGGTGTATATGATCTGAGGCTTGTCGACATCTACAACAAAAGTGCATACATATCCGTTATTATAACCGTGTACTATGTTATATGTATTTTGATACAATCTGAGGAAGGGTGTTGTTTTTGCAGCGTTGTTTTGCGACTTGGCGGGATGGAGTCGGCAACGTTCCGTGGAGTACTCAGTTTGGTCCAAGTCTGGAACGTAACACGTAACAGCACAGACATCAAGGAGGTGTTCACGGAGAAGGCGACCGACATCACGAGCCCATCTTATACTCAAGGGCTGATTGCTGACTGGTGCTGGGACAGCTTTCAACCTGGTCCAGGCATGACGAAGACATATCCGTCCACCCGCGGTCAGACAGTCTACACCGCTGGACGAATGCTGGACACGGATGGCAGCACTTGTGTAAAGAGAACAACAGGTAAAGGAGGATGAGATGTGACGGAATTCAAATGTGGAACGATTAGGTAAATATTTAGGTGTGTGAGATATATAGGCATAATTGTGTCGCATCCAATAGACACCGGCAACATTGGTTTGAACGAATCGGCCCAAAGGCTCGAGACGGCTGTTAGTTCCAATATCAATTATAATGCTAATTGCTTCGTTCTACAGTACGAGACTCTTATTAGAGCCACGAAATTGAGCTTCACTCGATGGTTGAACACCTATATACGTTTCTCGCTCGGAATTGTTTATTGATCAGATTTTTGACATTACACACGCGTATAATGACTTTAGCTATTACATTTTATTCGTAATCAAAACTCTTCACGCGGAATGTTGTAAAAGCACCATTAATAGATCAAACATGTAATGTATTTCAACATCAACACGTATTGTAAACTTTAAAACAAGTTTAAGTAATGACTTTGACACATACACAACTTATGACGTTAACAACGTATTTAGTATCGAGTATTGTAAGCTACATCCACATCCATAGTGGTTCTATCTGGTTTGTCATCTATCTCCAGGAATTAGTATTAGTTTGGCATCACAACCAACGTGAATTGACAGGGCGTCATCTTGTTCGCCGTCGATCTATCTGTAACGGATAAAGCCTAACACGTGGCCATAAACATTATGTTCCATATTAGTTTAGCTATGGTCTCAAAGTGTGCATCAACACACGCAGATTACACACTGGTAGTTGCTAATCACTGAAATCAGGTAAATACGGTATGCTTATGTAATTGAAACTTACTAGTCCTAATTATGACTTGTACTTTGACTTATTAAGTTCACATTACCACACGGCAGAGTCAACCTATTCCATCTGTCCTTCCTATGTCACATTATACTATGAAGCACTGATTGATCACATTATACTATAAAGTCCACTCACAGACTTCACAGTTATAAGTATACGAATTATGATTTCTAGATATGGAAACCTAAATATAACAGGTACAGCACATAAATACTAGTTATTAATATATATATATATATATATATATATATATATATATATATATATATATATAATATATATAATATTAGAGACGCTGGAAACATGCCTAGTTACGGTTTCACTTCACAGTGATTATATACTGACAGTCTGGCTGTTATTTTGTAAGAAATTCACTTACTATGAAGCATAATTTATTAAACATACGACCCATCAGCTGTGAGTCTTGGTCACGTACTGTTGAAATGTCGTACATTTCAAAACTTACGCTCCGAAGTAATTTTTTACATACTAACCAAATCATGATGCCATAAACAATATATTCCATATTAGTTTAGCTGGTCTCAATAGGTGCATCTACACACGCAGACTACACACTGGTAGTTGCTAATCACTGAAATCATGTAAATACGGTATGCTTATGTAGTTGAAACCTACTAGTCCAAATTAGGACTTGTACTTTGACTTATTCAGACAAACTGCCTCCACGTGCGACTTGCCCCACAAACGATGTGGCACAAGTGGCTGCAAAACGTCTCTTTGAAGTCAACTTTCCAACGCCAACCTTCGAGGGTCAACACACAGTGTCCAAGAACCACAAGTCAGGTAGTATACACAGCAACGTGATGTCCCATTCATGTTGGACATAATTCAATCAGTTAGTGACTTTGGAAAGTTCCTGTTATAATGACACTGTGGCTTGTAATATACATATAAGCGCTTCATAATGACGTTTGTTTTTGCAGCATTTTTTCTATAATTTGTTTGCATTGTATATGTATTAGTAGTAATTTGTCGGCTGTGAAATGGTTACTGTGAGGTTCAGCAACTAGTGTCATCTGCTGAATGTTATAAGGTGGATTTGTAAGTTTTTTTAGTAATTTATTTTTCATAGTCGCTTTACTGTTTATATTTAGTATGTTATCACGACGAATTTTAATATAGCTCGGTTTAAAAACACTAGCATTAGTTAATTAATAAAGTCTCTATGTAAATTGTCAGAATGGCCTGTACGCCAGCGATCTCCAAAGTCTACATGGGTCAACTGACATGCATTTTCAAATAAACATTTTATGAATGTTGTATGTTTGAATATGTTTGTGTTTGGTTGATCCTAATAAATTCTTCTTTTTCTTCGCCTCTCAGTTGTTTTCTACAAGCTCAAGTCAATGATGAATTTGTGTTTACAGGAGACGTGTTCCAGACTGGAATCTCTCCTGTGGTGTACAGTGCGCCAGATCCTGCCGGCAACAGAGCTATGTGTCACTTCAATGTCTACCTTCGAAGTAAGACAACGTTTCTTTGGTGAATTATCCATCATATAACAAGTCACTGAAGGGCGCCTGTTCATTCTTAGCGACATATCGACACATTTGAATGATTAATAACGACACAAAATAGGCTGCACGCACAGACAAATACACACACATATAACAATAAAACGTTAACTTGCCTTGGTGGACATGTTTATTGGTCTTCCGAAGGACATTAAGTTATGTGCATGAAGAGTCAATGTCTGTGCTGTAATTTCGCGGAATGATGTCCTGATATGACAGTCCCTTTTACAGATTCTTTAAATGCATCCTATTAATGCAAGTCGTTGGTGTAGCTGATGCGTTATTCTCGCCATCCTGACATTGCTGTCTCCTAACCGTCCAGGTCGTGTGTGACCTCTACTGGGTAGCTTTCAAGCACTCTTGCATGCCATACCCCATAGCTGTCTCCCGCGATGTTGAGTCGATACGGTTGGACTTCATGTTTATACCACGTCTGCACAAGTCCTTAAGGTGAAGCAACGCACGACGTATTGGTCTGGAGCTTACTTCGTGTTCTAGAGGATGTCTTTTTAGGGATTCTACTCTCCGCCATACGTGGCCGAGTTGTCGCAACTGACGCTTGCTGACGAGAGCGTACCTGCTGGGACAGCCACCAGTCCATTGTAAACCCTGTCTACGCTGAACACGTGAACATTCCGAATGACTGTTTGCATCGCCCACCTCCTGTTCCTAGTCTGATCATATAAGACACTTGCGCAGTCTAGATGATGTCCACTGTGTCTGTGGACAAGCAGCATGGTTAGATCTAATGGCTATACTATGTATAAACAGGACATTATTTTAATTCAGCACACATTGTACATATGACTGGTGTGACAAGTATCATGTGTTGCTTCCAGAGGGGAATTGTAAGACACCAGAACCGCCCTTTGGTGGCACATATCTAGTTTGTCACGATGTCAACAACTTCTACAAACGCTGCATGGTGAAATGCAATGATGGCAAAGCATTCCTGCGTCCGGTGCCTAAGTTTTTCTCATGTGGCCCAATTGGACTTTGGAACACGGACAGCCCAATGACCACGTTCAAGTTCCCACCATGTGGAGGTGAGTTTGGACAGACATACTAATCGCAAATCCAGTAATAGACACCAATTAACTACATTTATTTTATTTTACCATATTTATAAAACGCTCTTTCCAGTCTTTTAAACGTTGCTCAAAAGCGCTGTACACAATCAATAAAATGTAAATTAGACAATACAACAAATCATACAATCATTAAAATAAACTGTTCGAATAAAAAGACTGACTTTGATAAGATAAACATAAACACATTATACACACATACACCCATATATACATTGTACATGTCATTATATTTAATAAATATACACATATATACGAGGACTCTTCGGCACTAGTAGCTCCAAAGGCCAGAAGAGCCACTCACGGCGATAAACAACCCCAGTGCCAGTCAACAAACCACGGAGCACACCACGACCAACACCTAATAAGCAACCAAACCGCTAATCACCCCCCCCCCAAGAAGCAGTCAAAACACATCCGCTCTGTGAATCAGTTATTTCTACGCATATGTTACTGTGTCAATTCAGACATGTTGTGTAGTTGTCAACTGCATAGAAGGTTCTACAGAGACATACGACATAAACATCTCAACCCAAGATCACGTCTCAATTCAGTCACCTCTCAAAACGTAATCACCTCTCAACCGACAGTCACCTCTGAAGCCAAAGGTCTCAATCCATGGTCACCTCTCGACACGCAACTGCCTCTCAATCCAATTGTATTACTATACACACTAAGTGATTACACAATTTCCTTTCAATTACGACCTTTAACAGACACTGACTTTAGGACACGTGTGCAATTCACGTGAAGTATACGTCTCTGCAATATATACCATGACACTTGGCAATTAGAGCAATTTGTTACGTATAAGAAATGCTAAATACTAATGATGATTTTAATTGTATACTACCTCCTTTTCACTTTAGATTCTGGCACAGTAAAGAAACACCTGCTGTTTGGCTGGGACTTTGATTTGGCTGATGCCTTCACCGCTGACAAAGCCAATGAAATGAAGGAACAACTTCGTCAAAAGTTTGTGTACTGGAATACAAATCTGACGACGCTACACCCTGGCACTGCCTTCTGTGCGTACGTCAACTGCTCAGATGTGTCTATCACCGTGACTAACCACAAAGGGCAATTTCCGCATCAAGATTGACGTTGATAAAGTGGCGTAAGTTTCACTACCTTGTTTTTACTTGAACACTATCTGCAAACAAATCAAGATACACCAAATTTTACAACAGGAATCTGCAACAACAGGTATCTGCAAACAAATCAAGATACACCTAATTTTACAACAGGAACAGTTTACACAATGACTGGTTAGCGCCTACGTGGATGCACCAGTACACACACTGTTCATATTGTGGATTACATACATTTTTATTTTTATATAATGCACGGATGTTTAAATGTTTATTTTATATATATATATATATATATATATATATATATATATGTGTGTGTGTGTGTGTGTGTGTGTGTGTGTGTGTGTGTGTGTATGCATACAAGTAAAAAACATTGAATAGTTGTAACTAGATTTCGCCCTATATAAGTATATTTATTTGTTTATTTATTTAATTTATATAATGTCTTAATATATGTTGGCTGGTATAGAGTGAAGGTTGGAAAGGACTGGCCGGTATTGGAGGCCGTCGCACAAGAGGTGCTGCTTAACCATGGATTTGACCTGCACCCGGTAAGTTCCTAATGCACCAGATATGACAATGGAGCAGAACACCTCACCAGTACATTTCACCTGTGCTTGGCTACAACAACAATAAATAGACAATGTGCTAGCATGCACACACCTACATTTGCCGAAGCTGTCCACTGTGTCATTACTGTTACTGTATGTAATATTGTTACATTACTGCTGTGAAAATATATAGTAAACAATGTATTGCAATTATGCATTAAAATGTCAACTGAGAAGTTTTTGTCATTAAAGTGCCTTAGATAATCAGCATTGATCATTCACAATGCGTGTATTCACAACAATGGCATTGCTGTGATTTGTTCAATTACTCTATTTTTTTATTCGTTAGCTACACTGTCTTTCTTCTTATCCTGCATCATGGGAATCAATTACGGCACAATTGTTGTATGTATTGCACGCATTGTAAGGAACATCTGCCACTTGTGGCTTATCACCGTCATTTCAAAAACGTTGACAATATGACCAAACGTATACTCTGTACAATTTCAATGCTTGTTTCTATAATAAATAATATGTCAACCAAAGACACTCATTATAGTAAGTGTCAACATGTTCATTGCATCATCACTGTCAGCGATAGCTATCGTTTATATCATCACTACAACGAAACATTATATTGTCATTACTATGGTGTCATATGTGGCAACAACAACAAACTATATGTTTCAACAATATTTTAACAAGACTGCCGTGAGAAGCATCACATTTCAGATGTCATGTGGACTAGGTAGCTTGAGGGCTATCTTCAGTTTCACCTTCTATGTTTTACTTCTATTATAAACAGGGATTTATGTTATTATTTTATAACCAATGAAATGTCCCAATTATTGTTTTCAGATAATGAGTGGTGCAAGAAACATTGACCTGTGGTCATTCTGGATTAAAGAAAAGGTGTCATGTAGAGACGACCATGAGGCTGTTGGTGACACTTGTGGTATGTAATGTCAATTAATGAGACAGTTCTTGACACTTATCATATAGGATGTCAATTATCAAGCAGTTGGTGACACTTCTGATATGTGATATCAATTAATGAGAACATTATTGACACTTCTTATATGTAATATCAACTATCAAGCAGTTGGTGACACATGTGGTATGTAATGTCAACTAACGAGACAGTTCTTGACACTTCTCATACGTATTGCCAAGCAACTATCAGGTGTTGATGACAAATGTTATATAAATATTTATCTGTGCACATAACCACGAATTGTTTATACTTTTCGACTGATTATGGTTTGAACATCGCGAATGCAATAGATCTGTCTATTTAAAAGCTACGTGCAACCAAACAGTCGGCGGCATATGTATTGCAGGACTAAACACTCGCGATGTTCAAATAACAATAACTCAAAAACTAAAAACAAATCATGTGTAGATCAAGTGGCATATTTACAGACAAGGTCATTATAATTACGGTGGTATTAAAAAATATATTCCCCTACTGCAATTGCATATACAGCAGCGTTACATAAAGTTGATCTCATAATTATTTTCTTTATGCTAAATAAGCCATAACTCAAAACATAAAGACAATGTCTAACTATATCCAGCTCCAAATCAAGGCCAGGGTTGCTGACCACGTCACTTCAGAGTAAGCAAAACCAGAACTTAATCCACTTCCCCTGACCATACTTCACTATTGCCTTCATCTTTCCAACATCATTGTCATCACCATCATCACCATCATCAATCACCATCACCATCACCATCACCATCACCATCACCATCACCATCACCATCACCATCACCATCATCAACATCGTCATCAAACCCATTGACCTCTTTACCTTTAACTCTTGAATTCTACACCAAATTCCAACGCGCATCCATTCCAACTCTATACCAACAACGATCTTCAACATGTTAAGTTGGTTGGTATTAGAAAGAAGAAGAATAGAACATATTATTATAACCACGGTGAGCACGATCGCAATTTCATGTTCATCTAGAAACAACAGAAACAACACCGTCCAGCCCCATGTTAAAATATAGTACACTCTCAGCAGCATATCCTCTGGTGACATCATTAACGACCGCTAACTGCCGCCACAAAAGAGCACAAACAAAAGCAGCCTTATAATTGTCGAGGGAGAGGATTAAAAGAGTATTTAACTAGCACAGAGTAAACATATAATTAAGATTTGAACAACAAAGTTTAATTTCACTTATTCTTTAAGACATTTTAAAATTTGTTTAATTTGCACACTTGTTTAAATCAATAATAAGTATACATGGATTTGTAATATTTGTGTTTTTCAGTGAAGTGTACAGTCGGGACAGAGTACAACAATGTCACAAGAACGTGTGATGACTGCCCCATTGGGTCCTACAGAGACAACACGAACACAGGCACAGTCTGTGAACCGTGTCCGTCTAGCAAGACGACAGAGACAGCCGGCTCTACCAGTAGCAGTGACTGCATAGGTCAGACATGATCGTCATGGCGGTGTCGCAGCATTGTCATTGCACTGTCACAGTAGTGTCACAGCAGGGTCACAGTACTATCGTAGTAGTGTCACAGCAGTGTCAAGTAATTTCATAGCAGCAGTATCACAGCACTTACAACAGTGTCACAGTAGTGTCATATAGCACTTCCACAGCAGTGTCACAACAGAGTAATAGAGCCACAGTAGTGTCACAACAGTGTCACACCACTGTGACAGCAGTGTTGTAATACTCTCATTGTAGAGATTATATGTTTTATTCCTTATTTAACAGGTAACCCTTGTTTCGCCTAAATCATCAAACCAAGCTCAGAGGCATATGAAATGGTTATTTGTGGTCCTTCTTTGTTTAACTGGACTAACGTGTGAGATAATTTTGTTCTAACCATTGTCAAGTGTGGTAAACTACTACTACTACTGCTGCTGCTGCTGCTGCTGCTGCTGCTGCTGCTGCTGCTGCTGCTGCTGCTGCTGCTGCTGCTGCTGCTGCTGCTGCTGCTGCTGCTACTGCTACTATCTACTACTACTACTACTACTACTACTACTACTACTACTACTACTAAATAATTATAAGAATAAATGTTCTAACCATAAGCTGAAGTATGAACGTGTTATTCACTGTGTGTATGGTGTGAACTGTTCCAGAGAAATGTAAAGCGGGCAAATTCTACAGCCTAACCACACAAAAATGTACTCCATGTGGCAAAGGGTACTTCCAACCAGATTCTGGCCGCACCTACTGCTTGTCCTGTGCCATTGGCAAGACAACTAGCGCGAATAAAACCCAAAATGAAGCTGAATGCTTTGGTGAGTTAATTTCTTCAGATCCGTCTCAATTGGATGAAGTAATGTGCTTTTTGAAGTTCCGCTATCTCATTAAATGTTAATCACATATTCTCTTGCCCCTGCAATGGGTCTGATAAAACTTATGAAGTTGTATAAATGTATGTAATTAGCTGAGCACATGAACTAAGAGTAGAACTTGTCACGGGCACAACCCGTGTTAATTGAGTGACCGCATTACAGGCGCGGATTGTTTAACAAATAATGCACCCGTCAAGCAAAGGTTTAATACTTGTTATCAGCGACACAACATACTAAAAGACAAGTTCTGAAAGTAATCAAGTAATAATGTACACACTGCAAACATAGGGAAAGACTGGAATATCGCATTATTTAATGCAAGTACGTAGGAAGCGCCACAACGTGAATCTGAGCTCAACCCCGAAGCACGCAAAATCAAAAACCAAATTACCACTGCCTTTCCCTTCCATGGTAGGAAACTCACTCTTGCAAACAATGGAAACTACTTTTTGGTTACATATACACCTATTTATGTCACCAGACGACTGTCCCCACGGCAAGGAGTTGAAGTCTGATGGACAATGTGTCAAATGTGAGATTGGCACATACCGGAAGAAAGACGTGGAGCCAGTGTGCACTCCTTGCCCCAGAGATAGGACTACGCAAGGGACCGGAAGTGAGAAAGAGACGGATTGCTCGCTGGGTGAGTCCAGACATAGTCTTGATTAACCAGGCGCCAAGAGATGGCACCAATTTTAAGCATGTCCTCCTCGCTCGCCAGGGTCGCTGCTGCTGATTACGTTAGTACCAGCTCTTCTCTACCCTGGCAAATCCCTTTCAAAAAATCTTCTTTTAACGGCAGCCAATGAAATCGCATATGAGGAGGGTGATCGGCCTCCGGTCATGTGATATAATATTGTGGGTGATTTCAGTTCAGTCACGTGCTGCTCGTGTTACATACAATGTTTATGGCGGGAATGTGTCATTATATTGGGATTCACACCAGTCGGGTATCCGTCTTCAAATTGGGACGGGTATTTGCGCTGTTCCCACGGCTTGCGCGGTAGCGACTGGCGAAGTCAATTGAGATAATTGTATAGTTCTAGTCTACACACTCCCCACATATACGGAGACGATTGGTCAGGGGTAGTTTCGACCCCTGGCTTGCTATGATGTAGCCTCTTACTTCTCAGCGAAGTCATGCAGCCGATCGAGAGTCGGTTAAGCGAGAATAGTACACACAGCGTTTCTTGTACACAAGTGACCTGGCAGATGGAATTTCGTGCATTTTGTCATAGATTCTGCTGATCGTCAGTGTTGAAATACGTGCAGTTGTTTTCGAATTATTGCTAAGGTTGGAGCAAACTTGGAGACTAAGAAAAATGAAAAACTTTATTCCAAGTTTGAATTACATATACTCTAAAATTAGATTCCTGCTATTCAGATGTTGTTTTACCCTCTCCGTCATCCAGTTTAAGATCCCGGCCTTTTGGTTGCATATTTCTGTACATATTCAACACAGTGTGTTGCTATACTTAGCAACTGTTTGTGATGTCATCATTGGCGATGCCGCTGAGCGTTGTGACACAGTGCGTGTGCACGTGCTTGCGAGCGTACGCGCGTGTGTTTCTCCAGCAGCCCCTGTCCGACTGTATCTTCACTTGTTGTGTCCTCGTGTTTCAGTCAAGTGTCCAGCCGGTCAGTATCGAGTGGGTCAGTCCCCAGGCACGTGTCACGACTGTCCAGCTGGTTCCTATCGCAATCTCACTATGGAGAACTGTACATGGTGCGGGGACCTTGCCAACTGGAGAACGGAATGTGACGGCAAGACTTCAGTGAACCACTGCAAGTGTGAGTACACTCTGGTAGGCCGCAAAGCTGTTTTGATTGCAATAGATCATCGTCATGTCACTGGTTCTTAAGTTGAATTAATGAATAAAGGTTTATTCAACAACAACAACAACAACATAATAGTATCGCGTAGTACATAATGTTATGGGAAAGACAATACAATACAATGCACAATACAATACAATACAATACAATACAATACAATACAATACAATACAATACAATACAATACAATACAATACAATACAATACAATACAATTTCACGATTGGTGAGTCGCTGCTGCTGGTGATGGGGCATAGCTGAAATCATGTAACTTGTAAGGCACTATATCCTTTTCAAACTAAAACACATGGTAACTGTAGTAAGATGTACAAGATAGAATACAAAGTAACAGCAACAGTATGTCTGAATCGTACGGTGGCTGATTTGTACCTAAAAAAATTGTACCTAAAATGTGTACCTGTTTTTGTTAGTACAGCGTTATAACGCCCTATTACAGCATAATAACATACAATTACAGCGTTATACCGCCATATTAGGGCATTATAACGCGCTACTTTATATCGTAATTATTAACGCCCTACTTTACGGCGTTAATTCACCATAATAACGTACCAGTGGAGGGCGTTATAACACTGCAATGGGGCGTTATAACGCTGTACCGTAAAATAGTTATTTTACTTGGCGAAAATCAGCCATCGTAAAATCGTGTAATGATACACATAGATATATCTTCGAAACTGTTTTTAGTCATGTGAAGTGATTTTTGGTAAACACTGCATGAAAGACACCGACACTGCATGTGCAGAGAAACATCTACATAAAAATGGCTTTGAAGTTTATGTTCATGCAAGTTGGTGTTGTTATATTGACAAGGTTACTTTTGTCAATCCTATGTGTTGTGGCTGCAGTCTACTGTCCGGCTGGCTTCCACATTGGATCTGATGGAGAGAGCTGTGAAGGATGTCCACAGGACACGTACAAACCGGCGAAGGACTACTACAGTAATGCCTGCACCCCGTGTCCAACAGAGCGACCTCACACTCTCAGTGCCAACTCAACGGCTGAGTCCGACTGCCGTATTGGTTTGTGCTAAAATTTACTCGGTATTTCTTCTCATTATAGTTGTGCAAGTCGAAACCTGGGTTCGTGCACAAAGGTTGTTAAGTCAATCTTTTTATGATATGTCTAAATGTTTATGACTTAGCCAGAACATGAAATGTATCAAGTGGCTATGATGAAATTAGTAAGAAGGGGTGAAGTGATGTCAGAGATATGGCATCAGCCAGTAGTGAAATGTTTGCCGGCAATGATGTGATGGTAAATCAAATGTGATACTTGTTCGTATATGTGACATATGACGGTAGTGTTGTGTCATCAGTCGCCACTGATAGCTTGTTGTGTCCAGTTTACTATTCACAACGGGCTGATGCATTGGGTCTTGATTGATTTGTTAATTAGTTGATTGGTTATTAACTGGTTGGTTGGTTGATTATTTTATTGATTGATTGTTTGAATGAGTGATTTATTGATTGATTCGATGAATCGATTAATTAATTAGGAACATGTTTGTATCATCCTCAATTCTTATCGTGCTAGTAATATGTAATAATAGTAAAATGGAAGCCTATTGAACCTGTACACTTTCTAACGCCTAACGTCATAGACATTGAACAGTTTGTTTGACGCCCATTGATTGCTTTAACAAGGAAACTGCACGGCTGGAGAGACGTTGGCGAAGACTAATTTGGAGAAGCAGTGCGTCAAGTGTGGCTACGACATGTACCAGCCCATCCTGGAGCCAGACAACAACACCGTATGTCTGCCGTGTGGTACAGAGAATGGTGTTGACCTCGGAACAAAACAAGAAGGCAGCACAAACAAATCCCAATGTCTGCGTACGTATCGACAGTTAATCTACTGGTCATTGTACTGTCCATCCAGTTGATGTACGCACATAGCAGTGTTACCTGTTTGTCTACCTTAGCTAATTGTATGAAATGCAAAGCTTGCTACCACAAGTGGTCAGTCAGCCGAGTGTGTCGCTTGTCCAATACACTAAATGTTATTTCTACGTGACCATTACCTATAATACATATGACTGTGTTGTTTCAGTATATAAAGTAATTACATTTGTTAAGGTAAAAGGAGAAAGCACAATTGTAATATTTATAAAATGCTTCGCGCATTCAAATAACAATATTCAAGTAATGTAACGCCAGGTAATAGACATGTTTGTGTTATTAATGATACAACAACGTCAGCTGTACCGAAAAGTTTCCATTGACGCATTCTTCGAAACGTTCATTTAGCACCAAGTGGCATATTGGATGATTTTATGTCAAGTTAATTCTAAAACATATATGTTTGTTTGCAAATGGGCATTCATATAAAGCTGATGTTTTTCTATGGCATATTTCACGTGTCATGTAAGCACTGTTTAGTTATAATTATCTTGTATTTGTTTGTTTTACATATTACTGTTCTCTTATCAACACACACACACACTCTGCTATATGTGGCTTGACGGCACCTACATTCCGAATAACACTTTGTGCTCAATCAAACATTCTCTACATTTATTTCTCTATTGAATTCTACAGAATGCTGAGCATAAATCCAAACTCACATTTCCTATACCACATATTCAAGAGAATACACTAGATTACTACATCATTCTACAAAAAGCTAGAAACAATTTATGTAGTTATATAGATGTATTGCCTAATTGTGGAACTACTTGTTGAGGAACTAATTGACCGTTTCAGACACAATCCTCAGGTGAACATTCAAGGAACTCACTGATAGTTCAACGCTGACATTTTGCAGTAATTAATTTGTAAAGATAAAGCGGACATTACCCTTAATTCTCAATCGTTTTATATATACAGTTGTTTAGAAATCAAGCCATTGTAAGGAGCCAGGCATGACGTGTTGCTGTTTGTCTTCAGCTTACTGTGGGGCCGGGATGGAAGTTGGGGAAAACAACACATGTGTGGTGTGTCAACAAGGGTTCTACAAGGTGAATGCCAGTGAAGAGACCAGGTTTGACAGGTGCACCATGTGCCCAGAGAAACTCATCACTGAAGGCACAGGAGCCACACAAGCAGACAACTGTACCAGAGGTAAACTACGGTCTCTTGCTGGGTAACTGACGTTGATGCAGCCAGTGATTGTGTTAGGGACAACTTAACATATGGGCACGTCAGAGAAATCTATAGATATCTAATAATATTGTCCTACTGTAACAATTGCTTATGCAGCAACAAAGAGAATTCCACAGCGGCATGCCATTGACGTCTGGTCCTATTTTAAGTGTCAATAGCTGTAATAAGTAGATGGCCACATTAGGTCATGCCAGTGATGTCTGGTCCTATTTTAAGTGTCAATAGCTGTAGTAAGTAGGTGGCCACATTAGGTCATGCCCATGACGTCTGGTCCTATTTTAAGTGTCAATAGCTGTAGTAAGTAGGTGGCCACATTAAGTCATGCCAGTGACGTCTGGTCCTATTGTAAGTGTCAATAGCTGTAGTAAGTAGATGGCCACATTAAGTCATGCTAGTAACGTCTGGTCCTATTTTAAATATTAATAGCTGCAGCAAGTGGACGGCCGCATTAGGTCATGCCAATAACGTCTGGTCCTGGTGTTAGCGTTACCACAACTCACAGCTTAAGAAGCACAATACCATATTCCGAAATAAAGATGCAATGCATGACTTGTGTTTTAACGTATCTGTTTCACGTGCAAATACAACACACCACAATCATGACTCCTCCTTCGCTGATGTACCAAGTGAGGATTATTGAAACATCTTGTTTACCCCAGGTAACTGCAGCGCTGGCCACAAAACAGAAGGGAAAGACTGCAAACCATGTCCATTGGGCACGTATCAGTCAAAGAAGTGGCAAGACAACTGCACTCCTTGTCCAAGAGGACGTACGACAAAGACAAACCAGTCAACCAGTGAGACAGACTGCAGTGGTTGGTATCATTTTGTCTTTGTGTCGCAGTAATCTTGACAAATTCGCTCTGATCAATTTACTTTTGCATATTATTATTATTACTACATTACTCGAACTATAGGCCTAACTGTTTGCTATATGCATACACAATTAAGCCCGTGTCCGGTTTTGCAGTTGTCATTGGCCAGACTCGATTCACCTTCTCGCTCACTCTGGGAATCGTCTGGAAGTCTGAATACTTCGACCCAAATTCACGTGAATATCATGATTTGAAAATGAACCTTGAGAAATCGGTATGTACTGAATGACGTTTGGGTTGCGTTAGGCATTTGTTTATCTACCTATTATTTCCCTCGGGTATACCAGGCGCCCCCATGCCTAATGTGTCACCTAGGGCGTGAAGTGGATTGAATCCTTCTGGAGAAATGTAACGCCTTCATATTTATCCATTAATCAAGAGTGTTTGTTGGATTTATGGTTCATACCATTATGATAGACGGATGTAAGTAAGTTTATTATACAAAATGTTATTTTGTTTTGGCGAAAAGCAACGTAAGCAGTCCACCATTAGCTATGTGTATGTTCACGTAAAACGCAAAACACTGCTCAAATTGTGGAAATTCACTCTGTAGATCCTCTACGAAACTTTTTTCTCATGCCTTAATGTGTCATAGACGTTATTGAACTTTACTGAGCTTGTCAGAACTCATAATTGGACCCGGGAATTGCATCATCATTAGAATACAATATAACTGATGAACACTGTATATCACCCACCACTTGGACATCTTACAAAAGGACACTGCCTAGAGAAAGACCGATGAAACGATGGAGAGTCTAGCTGGACGAGTGTTGTAAAGGCTAGCGCAAGGCAGGCAAACCGGGAAACTGCACATGCTGAGACCAGCGCCAAGCCACGGGACATTACGGCTGCATAACGATGGTGAAGAATAATGTTGAAGGAATTTTCAAGATGAAGCCAATTGTAAACAGTAGACCTAGTTTAATATATATATATATATATATATATATATATATATATATATATATATATATATATATATATATATATATATATATATATATATATATATATATCCTATCTCTCTCTCTATATATATATATTTTATTATATATAGAGCAGTATATAATTAATGTATATATATAATATATATATATATATATATATATATATATATATATATATATATATATATATATATATATATATATTATAACTATAACTTAATTATATAGTGTTTGGGGGCAACAATTTATTTCAATAACACAGACATATACATTTTCTGTTGTAGATGGCCTACTTATTTGCCAAAAAGCTGGGTGATATATACAAAGACGAAGAAGGAAAGAAACCTAAATTACTTGCATTGAGGTAAGACTATCCTGTGTTTGATAGGTTTCCTGGAAAAAAACGTGGTATACCCGTTTTTTTTCTACAAAACCCGTTGATCTGCTTCGTCCTCAAAGTATTAATGAAACATGTATTCTATGTGTTGCGTTCTCTTTGCAGCGAAGGCAGTGTAGTAGCTGCATTAGACTCACACTTTGTCACGACGAAACATTCCAAAACAGAAGTGGAGAATACAGTGAAAGACACGCTAACAATTGAAGTTAAGAGTGGCAAGTTGCCTGTTCCACCTGGAGAGACCTTCGCACCTTTGATGACCGTTAAGACCTCACTGCCTCAGGTGGCATTTATACCAGATTACGCTACAAGTAGGTGTCTGTATGTTATACCAGCGTACATATAGTGCAGTACTGCAGTCCTCAGCAACTAAATGTTCTGAAACTATAGCCACCTTTTGTAAAACCTCAAAATATATATGTTTGAAATTTCTTTTCCATCATCAATTATCGGCAGTTACATGCTGAAATGATGACTTTTGCATATCCGCGTTTATGATTACGCCAAATAATGTTGTGTGTTGTGTCTCTCAGCTTGACTTTCAAGAATATAATATGTTATTATTATCACTCCTGCTACCACACCTTACTCCCTGGCAGACCTATTCAATCGACATCGTCTTGACTTTTCTAGAAGGCATACGGCTAAGCTGCCTTTTAATGCCCGAAGATATTCGTACACATAACTTATATCTACCATTGTCTGCAGTCAAATAATCATTCATAGAGCTGAGTGAACTAGAGCAACATAGCGGGAACGAACTTGCCGAAGGTTCGACATGGCAGGACAGGATTCGAACCTGATTGTGTTCTTGGTTGAGAGTCCTATTGTCTCGTTCAACGCTCTGATTCACTGTATTCCACGCATAATTCGTAAACTGCTACATTGCATGATGCCCGAGGTGTTAAAATTCCATTATTTTATTGTATTGAGCAGAAACATGTTGAGCAGAAACGTTTCCCAAATGTGTTTCGTGAATGTCTCATTTATAAAGAGTCATGTCTGTATTCGGTTGTGTCCAGTTGTACGTGTTGCTGAGTGGATTCACTGCATTAAAACTAACTTTACAACTATAAGGATACAACAGTTGAGCACATGTCTATGACAGAGGTACACGCATCTGTGTGTGGTTATATGAGGCTTCATATGTGAATATATGATTATGACTAGATGTGGCCGTAGCACTGAGAAACCATACTAAAACATACACACACTCACGCACACACGCACGCACGCACGCACGCACGCACGCACGCACGCACGCACGCATACACATATCCATTCATAGTGTAATTCTAAGAAATAATTGCATGAAAAAGTAACATAAATACAGTGTTGTCTTAGTTAAGGAAATACAGATAATTTACCTTCATTCAGAACTAACAATTAGGAACATCATTTCAATTCTGCTTCCAAGATAAACATTTCAACAGTATCGTAATAACTCAGATGGGATCTGTTGTATAAACACCTGGCGTTCTGATTTAGCATGCAAAGAAGGAAAGCAACTCAACAAGGATGCCACTGCATGTGAACCCTGCCCTGTGGGCTACTACCAGCCCAATGCAGGAGAATACCTTTGCTACAAGTGTCCATCTGGCTACTCTACTGTTGGCGAAGGAAAAGAATACCCCAAACAAATATCTTGCAAAGGTTAGTAGCGAATGTTCTCCGTAGTATGACGTCCTGCAAGGGTTAATGTTCTACATTCTCTGTTGCAAGATGTCTTGCAATGGTATACTATTGTATGTTTGTTGTTGTTACAAGACGTCATGGAATGGTTAATGTCGTATGTTCTTTGTTACAAGACCTCGTGGAAGGGTTAATGTAATGTGTTCTTTATTACAAGATGACATGGAAGGGGTAGATAGTGCATTTTTGTTACAAGTCGCCATTCAACGGTTACTGTTGTGTGTTAATTATGTTACAAGTCACCATTCAATGGTTAATGTTGTATATTTTATATTGCACCGTGTTGTATAATGGTTGTGTGGTGGCTATGGACTGTTGTTATTTTGTCACACAAATGTATCAATCATATACACCTGTAGCATATCCATTACCACATTTCACATACCAACCAGGTGTACAAACAATTCAAAAAATTACCTCGTGTAACATTCATGATTTGGCGGGTATCGTCAACAGTACTTACGTTTTCATCCAGTACCTTTTGGTAACTTGTGGATTGCTCGTTGTTATTCAGACCTGTGCACACCGGAACTGAAGTATTGTCAGAATGGAGGCTCCTGTGCATTTGACAGCTATGGCCAGAGACCATTGTGCAGTTGTCGAGAACACTATTCAGGAGAGCGCTGTGAAAAAAGGGAAGGTCGGTATGAAATGATCTGACGTGTGGCAGTGTTCACGAAGAAGTGTTTAATCTCGCATGTTGTGATAAATAAATTGAATAAATAATCTACTTTAGTAGTAGGTAAAAGCTTAATTTCCTAAGTAAATCGTGATTTTCACTGGGCCATCATCATCCAACACTCTTACATACATACACATATACAATAAAGATTTAGATATAATATATAGTTCACATAATATAACAATAGTGATAAATAAATACGAAATATGTAATTAAATTGTAATTATAATAAAAAACATCATAACTAAAACTAGATACACATAATGTTTCAAATAATTTTAATAAATGATATTAATAAAACATATTTACACTACTACTAAAAAATTAAATTTATAAATAAATATTTAACATTATTTAAAATTAGTAAATTAAATTAATTAAAAATAGTATATGATGTATTATATATATATATATATATATATATATATATATATATATATATATATATATATATATATAGTTATATACATATATACATCATAATGTTATGTCGTTTTTTTTATTAATTTATTAATTTAATAAAATATTACATGCAAATAATATTGCCATGGTCCCGTATATATATATATATATATATATATATATATATATATATCATATACATATACATATATACATATATGCATCCATACACATTATCGTCGTTTTTTATTAATTTAATTTATTAATTAATAATTGTAAATAATTTAAATAATTTTAAGTAATTTTTTTAATAATAATTTTTAATATTTTTAAATAATTGTAAATAATTATAATTTTTTTATAATTTTAAATAATTTTAAATAATTTTAAATAATTTTAAATAATATTTTATTAATGTCATTTATATACTACAATGTATAATATGTATACTTGTGTCTACGTCTATCGTTGACTTTCTTGTTTCAGACGTATACGCCACGTCCGACGTTCTTCTCATCACCTTTCTTGTCATTGGTCTTGTTGGGCTTCTGTTACTCATTATGCTCATCGCCGCATCCTTCGGCTACAGGCAAGTATCAGACCCTGCCCTGTCTAATAGCATGTTTTTATCACATTTTCACAATGTCATACCAACCCACATTTCTGCATAACTGGTTTAACAGAGAGTGACCTGTTCAAAGAAGAATATTAACTGTTTGTTTCTAACTCTGCATGGGAACTAGCAACTCAATGTGGTCATTTGTATGGTTGCTTCCTTTTCTAAGATTGGTAACTATCACAAAATATGTACATTTATGTAAATGTGTAAATGATATGTTTTATTAATAATTATGGTACTGGTAATTTTCAACTAAACAACATTTCCATTTAATTTGCAGTGGAAATTATGGTAACATTTAACAGCAGTGCTCTTCCACGAAACCAGCTCTGGGAATTAAGCGGCCATTCTATCAATATTTTATTGTTCCACTGGAATCCCCACTAAATTAATTTTGTTAACTTGACACCCCCCAAGTACACCATAATCACAATCAAACCTCCATGTTAGGGACACAATGACCAACCTGTGTAATGTGATCACATCTTTAATCAGGGATTTGTTATCGTTGTTTTTGGGTGGGATGTTTAGAATAGTCAAATAGAGAAGTTCTACGGTGGTTGCTATTTACTTCTAGTATGCCAGACAGCGTTGATGTTTAACACGAAATGACCGCGTGGTAGAGTGCTGGACTGTTAATTGAGGGTTCAATCCCACCTACCGCCATTTTGAAACTTAGGCAATTTCGTTCACTCCACATTTGCCTGTGTATTTCGGAAGCGACTCTAAAAGCTGGTGGTCCCTTCTATCTGGTGTCTATGCCAGGGGAAGTAAAATTTCCCAACCGGGGGTAAATATGTGACCTGCAGTGGACTCACTAATTCTTACGTGATGCCCCAGTAGGAGTTTTGTTCTACAGGATCAGAATACATAATTCCTATACTGTACAGTCATAACACTATATTGTCGGTGTATTTCGGAACAATAATGTCACACATATTGAAGTTATGGTTAAATGACACAATTTGTCGACCAGGAAGCGGATGAGAGAGCGAAAGAAGAAAGCAAGAGAAAACTACGGACAAGAGCTGTTGGAGCGAGTCCCCAATATGACCCGTGCCCTGCCTCCGGGTTCCGTCTTCGGTGGCGACTCTCAAATCGATCCTCTACGACGTACTGTTCGACCGCAGGCACAGCCCGCCCCACCATTCGTGTTCTTCAATGATGACGTCAGCGGAACAGTCGGCCCAATTAAATACCCCGTATTTCAGCGCGTTGGGGAAAACAGTAGTGTATTCCAGGGTCGAGTAGTGGGCCAAGGCAATGACTCTGAACAGTAGAATTCATTGACCATTCTTGCAAATGTACGGGAGCTAAAAGATCAGCTTTGTGGTAAAATAGTTGTAGGTTATATATATATATATATATATATATATATATATATATATATATATATATATATATATATATATATATATTATATATATATATATATATATATATATATATATATATATATATATATATATAGTTGGCTATCGGTAGTTGGTGTCATTCTCCGTTAACATTTGGGTAACGGATAGAGCATGACAATTTGTAACGGTTCTGAACACTATAAAATATACGTCCATTTTGTTTTTGTACACATCAAAATTACAGAGTAGCAATAGTTTAAATAAATATCAAGCACAACCAAGTATGTTGGAGGTTATGGAGAACATTATGGCTATTTGCAAATTGGTGAATCTCTGTCGGAAATGTTGCGAGTGGTTGTCGGTAGATTTGAGAGTTAATTATTGTTTCAAGCTTTGTTGTTAACGTAAACTCGTAGACCATTTTGTAAGAGACAATACAATTTTGGTGATGACGAGTTTAATGACTGGTATAAATAAGAAAACGTATCAGCACTAACTAATTACCAAGTAGTAGATTTGTGTATAATTATGTTAAAAGCGATGACGTATTTTGTAATAATAATAATAATTCCGTTCTGTGTATTACATATTAAATGAAAACCTAGTTGTAGTTGTGTATGTACTATTAGCATGTACTATGCTGACTGCATAGTAGTACAAGTGTGCATATGTACAAAATAATGTCCCAGGATATTTGTTTGTGAATAATGAAATAATGATGTAGTATAGTAGATTGGTATAAACATTAAATATAACAACCCAGTATTTGTTGTGTGCATAGGCATTAGAGACAACCTAATAATAGCCATGTGTATTACTAAATGCTATAATCTGTTACTTTACGCATGTATAACTACTAAACTACTCATGAATAATTCAGATTTACAGCAATTTTACTAGACATTTTCTGCATGTCGACTAAACTTATACAGCCTCAGTTGGAGTGCGCTAAATTAACATACGTATATTCTGGTTGTGATGGTTGATTTTATATTGTTGTATAAACTTATACTAATGTTTACTACTAACACAATATTGGACTTGTGTTGACATTAATGAAATATATGATTTCGATATTATATATATATATATATATATATATATATATATATATATATATATGTTGTTCATCTATTTTATATTCATATTCTACTGGTATGTGGGTATATCAATTCCAGTGCACAATGTAGCCAAGACGATAATCCTAAAGAACCCAAAAACTAACATTCAAACTATCTCTATTTGCATATATATATATATATATATATATATATATATATATATATATATATTATACTATCTGGGTATGTATATATCCATATGATGTTAATTAATAAATCAAATGCAAACTATATTCAGGAATATAAGTTTTGTTAAAAATGGCAAATGAAATCAAGAATAGGTGTACCTCTGTCACAGATAGTCAAACCTGGGGTTCATGACCCCTTGGGGTCAGTTGGAAAGGTCATGGTTCTCCCTTATTTTTTCAAATTCCTATTACACCAACAGTAAAATGGTAAACCAACTACTGGAATAAAGCTTATAATCATTTAGTACAAAATAAATTTGTATCAATATATTTATGACCTACCAAAATAAATTGTATCAATATACTTATGACCTACCAATGCAGTGATGTATTTTAATATGCAAAACCCGATCATAGGATATTTCCTTTCATTTATGCGAGTCTTTGGAACACTGTTATAAATGTGGGTGTTTACAGGTTATTTGTATGCATGTTAGTGTGACCACTAAAACGGAACTATTGATATGTTGTAGTTGTAACAATTAATAGCCACTGCACAATAAAATCAGTAATGTAAATTGTGTTGACTATATTTTAGTTCACAGGGACTGTTGTGTATATGTCAACCCCTCTGACATTTGACATCGTCTGCCAAAGATTCTCCGCAATTAACAGGATAATAAATCAATAGCAGATCATCTGCAGAAATGATGATGAAGACCTATTGAGGGGTAGGGGTTGATCTATTGAGGGGTTAGGTGTTGGTTAGGTGTTGATCTATTGAGGGGTAGGTGTTGATCTATTTGGGGGGGTAGTTGTTGATCAATTGAGGGGTTAGGTGTTGTTCTACTGAGGGGGTAGATGTTGATTTATTGCGGGGTAGGTGTTGATCTACTAAGGGGTTAGGTGTTGATCTGTTGGGGGGTAGGTGTTAATCTATTGAGGGTGTAGGTTGTTGATCTATTGAGTGGATAGGTGTTGATCTATTGAGGGTGTAGGTGTTGATCTATTGAGTGTGTAGGTGTTAATCTATTGAGGGGGTAGGTATTGATCTATTGAGGGGTTAGGTGTTGATCTATTGAGTGGGTAGGTGTTGATCTATTGAGTGGGTAGGTGTTGATCTATTGAGGGAGTAGGTGTTAATCTATTGAGGGGGTAGGTATTGATCTATTGAGGGGTTAGGTGTTGATCTATTGAGTGGGTAGGTGTTGATCTATTGAGGGAGTAGGTGTTAATCTATTGAGGGGGTAGGTATTGATCTATTGAGGGGTTAGGTGTTGATCTATTGAGTGGGTAGGTGTTAATCTATTGAGGGGGTAGGTATTGATCTATTGAGGGTGTAGGTGTTGACGTATTGAGGGGGCAACTTGTGGTCTATTGAGGGGGTAGGTATTGATCTATTGAGGGGTAGGTGTTGATTTACTGTGGGGTTAGTCGGTGGTCTGAACTAACCACAATTAATTGGGTTAGACATAAGATACCACTCTACAATACACAACCAGTTTACCCATGTATACTCTTTTACACTCCCCCACCCAAAAAAGACTAGATACACTGTACACCTGTTATGTATTTGAATTCAGCTGGATTATGTTATGTTCGTCTGATATTTATCATCCCTTGCAGACATTTAAAGGGAACCTTCTTAGTGGTGCAACACCATCAACAATCCATGTCGCAAAAGTAGCTGCACCGAGGCAACAAAAACATCTATAGTGGTACAACACCCACATAATGTCATTAAGCCAACCAAATTATCATCTTAGACAGAAACAAAACAAAGTATGCACATATAAGGGATGTAATCAAAGAAAACAACATGTTTTATTACCACCATGAGTTTGTCTACCTACATTGCTGATGTAACTCCCGAAATGAATTATATTCTTTCTATAATTGCATAAGAATGTTTGGCACGATTTGTATGTCTGTGTAAAAGAAATTTACAATACAAACTACTGCATATGCAGGCATGCTGAATGTACACACACACACAGTTTCAACACAGACACACAAACCACACCATACCACACATAAGGACACACACCACCACACACACACACACACACACACACACACACACACACACACACACCACCACCACCACCACCACCACCACCACCACCACCACACCACACCACAACACAACACAATACAACACACACATACTCACACAAAAAATATATATATGGTTTGCGTCAGCACCAGTCTTAGCCTATCTGTACAATGCACTAGGCGTGGTCAGTGTAGTTGTCACATTACACACACAACTAGTTGTCACATTACATACACAACTAGTTGTCACATTATATACACAACTAGTTGTCACACAACTAGTGGTCACACTACATACACAACTAGTTGTCACATTACATACACAACTAGTTGTCACATTACATAAACAACTAGTTGTCACACTACATACACAACTAGTTGTCACATTACATACACAACTAGTTGTCACATTACATTCACAACTAGTGGTCACACTACATACACAACTAGTTGTCACATTACATACACAACTAGTTGTCACACTACATAAACAACTAGTTGTCACATTACATACACAACTAATTGTCACACTACATACACAACTAGTTGTCACATTACATACACAACTAGTTGTCACATTATATACACAACTAGTTGTCACATTATATACACAACTAGTTGTCACATTACATACACAACAAGTTGTCACATTACATACACAACTAGTCACATTACATACACAACTAGTTGTCACATTACATACACAACTAGTTGTCACATTACATACACAACTAGTTGACACATTACATACACAACTAGTTGTCACATTACATACAAAACTAGTTGTCACATTATATACACAACTAGTTGTCACATTACATACACAACTAGTTGTCACATTATATACACAACTAGTTGTCACATTACATACACAACTAGTTGTCACATTACATACACAACTAGTTGTCACATTATATACACAACTAGTTGTCACATTACATACACAACTAGTTGTCACATTACATACACAACTAGTTGTCACATTATATACACAACTAGTTGTCACATTACATACACAACTAGTTGTCACATTACATACACAACTAGTTGTCACATTATATACACAACTAGTTGTCACATTACATACACAACTAGTTGTCACATTACATACACAACTAGTTGTCACATTACATACACAACTAGTTGTCACATTACATACACAATTAGTTGTCACAGTACATACACAACTAGTCAGATACACGAGTGACAGGGACAGAAACACTACACATGTGATATAATGAAAATATGTGTGAAACATATTTTGAGGTGTGTTTTTTCAGCCATTTTATTATTACATTTCACTAAACAATTACCAAACAATGTGTTTACAATGTCAGTTGGTAAAGTTTGTAATGTCAATGAAATGTAGGCTTAACAATGATGCAATTAATGCCAAAGCCTGGGCTTGTGTTACTTGTGAAGAAAACCAACAGTCACAGTTTGTGCAAACACCTGCTCGGATCATGCAACACTTTTAAGTATATTAATATCCGTCCGTCCGTCCGTCCGTCCGTCCGTCCGTCCGTCCGTCCGTCCGTCCGTCCGTCCGTCCGTCCGTCCGTCCGTCCGTCCGTCCGTCCGTCCGTCCGTCCGTCCGTCCGTCCGTCCGTCCGTCCGTCCGTCCGTCCGTCCGTCCGTCGTCCGTCCGTCCGTCCGTCCGTCTGTCCGTCTCGTCTCGTCTGTCTCGTCTGTCCTGCCCGTCCGTCTGCTGTCGTCCGTCGTCCGTCTCGTCTGTCGTCCGTCCGTCTGTCGTCCGTCCGTCTGTCTGTCTGTCGTCGTCTCGTCGTCCGTCGTCGTCGTCGTCCGTCCGTCCGTCCGTCCGTCGTCCGTCCGTCCGTCGTCCGTCGTCCGTCCGTCCGTCCGTCCGTCCTGTCCGTCTGTCGTCGTCCGTCCGTCCGTCCGTCTCGTCTCCGTCCGTCCGTCCGTCCGTCGTCCGTCCGTCGTCCGTCCGTCCGTCCGTCCGTCCGTCGTCGTCCGTCGTCGTCCGTCCGTCCGTCCGTCCGTCTGCGTCCGTCCGTCCGTCCGTCCGTCCGTCCGTCCGTCCGTCGTCCGTCCGTCCGTCCGTCCGTCCGTCTGTCCGTCCGTCCGTCCGTCCGTCCGTCCGTCCGTCCGTCCGTCCGTCCGTCCGTCCGTCCGTCCGTCCGTCCGTCCGTCCGTCCGTCCGTCCGTCCGTCCGTCCGTCCCACCCACACAAAATGCAAATCAGCAAATATGACATAAAATCGTCAATACTATATGTGCTATGTAAGTCGCTATATGACTATGTCAGCTATTACATTGTGGTAAATTCAATATCAAATCAGACAATTAAGATCAGAAAGCTATAACACAAGATAATTATGATCTGATTTTCCTAGTATTCATCAGTCAGAAACTACAGTTGTCATCTCTTGTTAGAATATCATTATAATGTCCTGTCCCCAATTGTCCTGTCCTCATATTTATTTTGATGTTATTGTGATAATATCATGGAATAATATTATATCTACATAAGGCAATCCCCACACAATGGCACCCATTAAATATTGTACCGTGAACAAGGCATTACCTGTGAGACAAGCGCACTGTCAAAGTCGTACACTTTCACACAGTGGTTGTTTGTGTCTGCGATGTAAAGCCACCTGCCACTGGGATGGACGCAGACACCACCAGGTTCACCCAGTGTCCCACAGGGGGCGCCATCATCACACAACAACGTGACAATTTTAATCTGCAATGCAAAAACAAACAATGTTTTACTATATTAGTATAAAGTTAATCGTTGAGTGTATCTTAACAAGCATCCTTTAACGAGATTGCCACCTAGAGAATCAACTCTAGATGGCAGGTGGACAAGGAAGCCCTTTAGCTTATCGAGATTCCAACCTCTCTATCTCTATCGCCCTTCTTAGGTATATGTCGATTTTATTTTTAAACATATTAACACTACTAGCACCTACACAATCAGCCGATAATCTGTTCCATTCATTTACTGTTCTTTGTGAAAATGAAACTTTTCTAATATCTAGTCTACACTGCTTCTTTGCTAATGTAACTCCATGTCCTCTAGTCCTTCTCTCTTCCTTAACCGAGAAAACAATATTTCTGTCAATATTTTCATACCCATTCAATATTTTAAACACTTCTATTTGATCTACTCTCAATCTCCTGGTTTCTAGTGTTGTTAATCCACATTCTTTTAAACGCATTTCATAACTAATATTCCTAAGTGTTTGTATCATTTTGGTTGCTCTCCTTTATACTCTTTCTAGTATATCAATATCCTTCTTGCGATGTGGCCTCCATGCCTATTGTTTTGAGGCCTAACTATTGTTTAAAAATCATGTATGATATAGTTTAAATGTAAACATAGTTTTCAAAAATATAACAAAGATAACTTGTGGACTCTTAATAAACCAATGGTTACGTGTTTCAAAAAGCATCTAGAAACTGGACATGTTTCAAAAGACATCTAGAGATTTGAATTATATTTCTATTACATATCTTTTAAGTTTTAATGTGCATGACTATTACACAATGCAACCATTGCATCCAACTTAATATTTATTATTATTATAACTAACATTTCTAAAGCACCGTATCTCCCATTCATACATACATACATTCATATTCCCGTACACACATAATAAAGCATACATGGAATCATTAAAAACAATTGTATACCATGGTGAATATTACATTTAAAAATACTACATACTAAGTAATTCTAAACATATTCTAAAACATTAAGAAAATTACCTGAAATATTATGGTATATTAAAAAATAGTAGCATAAGTGGAAGTATGCCAGTTTAAATAAATGCATTTCTATGCCAGTTTAAATAAATGCATTTCAAGAACAGTACTGAATGTAGTTACAATGTCTCACTGATGCATTTCATTTCCTGCCAAACTGTTCCAAAGTGGTGGTTGATCTGAACGAACATTGAGCAAGTGTCACATAAAAAATTCCTCCGAGTAACCATTGATGAAAACTTAACATGGAGGGAGCAGATAAATACGGTTGAAATGAAGGCATCAAAAAGGATAGGTGTTTTGTATAAGACAAAGCATGTTCTTGACATCCTAACACTACGCAGGTTATACCAGTCACTTGTTGAACCAGACATGTCTTATTGCTGTGAAATATGGGGAAACACATATCCATTTGGACTTGAAAACGTTCTCTGTTACAGAAAAAAGCTATGCGAATTATTTATAACCTTGAATACAATGGTCACACATCTGTATTTTTGTCACCTTAAACTTTCAAGAATTGGTTAGACTCAAGACTATAATTATGCATTATATAGCAAACAACCATTGTTTAGAAGACCATGTACAAGTGTTTTTACCCAACTGCATGATATGAAACAATGTAAACTATTTACGTTAAAAAATTAACACCACCCACAAACTACTGTCAATTATTGTCAGAGGTATGCAAATATGGAATGGTCTAGCAAGTGAAATAACACAGTTACCAAACCATTACCAAGTTATAGTTACCAAGTTTGCAACAATTTAATAAAAGATTCAAGTCGCTGTTACTTTCTTCGTATCTATGAATAGTTATCACAATGTTAAACAAAACTATTACTGTTACTTTGCATTCCATCTTTTCAATCTTACTACAGTTACTATGTGTTTTAGTTTGAAAAGGATATAGCGGCTTACAAGTCACACGACTTCTGCTATGCCTCTTCAATAGCAGCAGGAACTCGCCAATCATGATATTGTACTGTATTGTATTATCTTAAACAATAGTATATGTTGTTGTTGTTGTTGTTGTTGTTGTTGTTTAAACTGTCGTGCATTCATTCACCTATCGATATGAATGACTATGGCAAAAAGGTGAGTGGACCTCTACAGATGCACTTACAATGTCCAAGTTAGCATGTCACTAGGTACTCACACTCAAAATATATATATATATATATATATATATATATATATATTTTTTTTTTTTTTATTATTATTTTTTTTATTATATATATATATATTTTATATAAGAGATAATAGTATATAACAAGAACAACAACAAATACACAAACAGTGTCGGACAATGCAATAGAAATGCACGACAACATTCCGCAGTCAGTACTTCTGACCTTGTGATTGTACGAATCCGCAACAAGAATCACGCCCGACTCTTTCACCGTCACCCCTAGAGGGTGTTGCAGCTTCGCTTCAACCCCACGGCCATCAGCATCACCATACGCAAACAGGTTCTAATGAACAATCACAAATACTTCACAGCAGACATAATTAAACCAAACACAATATATCAGTTGTCTTTTTAAATCTGATGTTACGCTGTGCTTAATTGTCAAGATGATTATACAGGATAACATGATCATATAGAAAGATTTACGTCTGCCTCGGGACTGTAATACTTGGAACCACAGTTTGCCTTATATGGGTATTTATGTCTGGTCTCGCTATCGGCCCAAAAAGTCAAGTCATGTAAAATACAAAATAAACAGCATATGTCAGATTATGTCTCCTTTGCGTCTTATCCACACATTGTTTAGTAGTTATTCCACATGTGTATATAAAACTAAGCTATTTCCCATCATTTAATATTACTTAACACTTCCCCCAATCACAGCGACAAGGTTTTTTTTTGACTATTTGACATCACTGTTTTGTTGATATATACATTTGTAAATGCATGCATTTTATTATTCTAGGATTATATATGAAGGAATGTAAACCGGACGTTGTAAGATGAGATTATAATATATACAATACAATTTTATTATTCCATGTAAGGGCAAATTACATTGTCGTTTGGAAAGGCATTGTGTATAAAATGTGGAAATGTATATACAAGATATATTTAAATACAAAATAGAATTTAATAAAATACAGTATTGGTAACAGCATGTTATTAGTTAATGTCATCGAAGTCAGATACAAAATAATTAATCACATGGACACATGGAGTGAATTATTTCACATTGTAACTTGTGCATTTATAGAACATACACCCACTGACTCATGTCTACATTCATTTCACATCATTAACATTGGCAACATCAATAAAATTACTTGTTATGGTTTATTTTGCACGAGGGATACCTAAAGCGACGTCCTGACAACAGAGTCTCAAACATGGACTAAAGAACATGACTGTCATTGGTTAAAATAGAACAAGCCTTCCTAAGAACTCGTTGTTCACAGAACTGAGTGATGTCTTTGTGAGTGTCTCCAATTGTTTTGGAGCTGACCCGCACACACAGGGCCACTGTTTAGTGAGATATGTTTGTCTTGTGTACAAGATAGGCCTGCATCACTCAATGCCCGGTTTGCCATGATGGGGTGATACATTGCCTCGTTAAGCTCACCGTTGGATCTCGCTCGCCCCCAACGACAGCTCTGACAGCGCCACCTATGAGTGAGACACTACGGATGGTCGAACTCTCGCTGTCGGCAACATACAAGTGGGGAACACCCGCTGGGTCTGGGCAAACCTCCACTCCCGAGGGTTGGGCAAAGGTTGCCTTGTGGGGATAGTTGTTGTTCCTATTTTCTTCCCTTCCACTTCCGGCAAAGGCCACATATATGTCGATCCCAGCCAAAAAGTCTCTGCTCAAACAAAACAAATGTCTGAGGTATCACATCCTCAAAGGTAGACTACCTCACAGTGCAAAAACCCGCCCAAGACGGATAAATAATTCCTGGAAATTCCAGACCAGTCCGCCCAATTACAGAAGTAGCTGAACTGTTTTGTGTATTCGAACATTTGCTTCAACACGGCATGTAACATGCGCGTGTGGCTGAAATCACTCAACAGTATATTTCATTTCTTTCTAGCCAAAATCCTTGTAAATACAACCCTAATACAGATAATAGTAATTCTAACACTTCTATTGCACCCATATCCTTGAAAATTCAAGCCCAGAGATGCAACAAACAAAGTCATTTTGGCTTAATGATAAATGAGGAAACGCAATAGGCATCACTGGAGCATGGAAACACCAACAAATTATGGTTGGAAAATATTTCTTTGTGCGAGTTTTGTTTTAAACAAAGGATGGCTATAATTTCAAAATATTTAATTGTACTAGGGAGTTGATTCGAAACAACTATATACCTGCCATTCATCCATTGGGTGTCCTGTAGATAGAACACCCAGATATGATGGGTGCCTATAGTATAATTAATATATATATATATATATATATATATATATATATATATATATATATATATATATATATTATAATTTTTAGTCCCAGTTAGTGTTATTGTTATTTTATAACCAGCATTTCTAAAACGCTGTATCTCCGGGACCAGCCCGTTCATAGATGTGTATTTTTTTAATACGTGGAATAACAAAATATAAAAGTTAGTGTCAATGGGTTGATATCAACTGGAGAGGAGAGATATACCCTTTCTTTACTGTTAAAGATCAACATGATGTCATCATGAAACATGACTTTTTTTTGGTCAAAAACACTGCTTTAAGCAGTATTTGCATTACTAAATGTTTGGACATTCAATCTGTTAATGTTCATGTATGTACAGTGTAAACTGTTATATAAATAAATCTCAAAATTAGAATTCTTATTTTAAGTTACAGTAAAAAAAGTGCACAGTAACCAGTAACGAACCTACAAGAAATAACAATGCCACAAGAAATAACAATGCTGAAAATAACAATGCTACAAGAAATAATAACAAAGCTACAAGTAATAACAATGCTGCTTTTTTCTACTATTTTATTTATGCATTTCATGAGTGCTGCAAAAGAATTTCGCTTTCAGGATTTACATATACAGACACTATGTTAAAAAAATCGACTTTTATTCCTGTAACGAAGAAAATTCACAAAACAAACACGCATACTCAACTGCAACTTCTTCGGCGGCGGCGCGGTTACAATAAAATCGCCATATAAGTTAATTTTACCCCCGGATCCATTTTCTATGGGGGTCCATATTCTATCAGACACCGGCAATCGGATGGGTAAATAAGCACGCCGTATTATCGCAAGAAGTATATAAATTATTGATATAAAAATAACTAAAACTAGACATATCTACTAGCATTACACCTATGGTATGTCGATCATTATGAATGTTTAAAGACTACCCAACGTCTTTTAAATCTGGGTCGATACACGTCGATCCGTACCTATAGCTCGCGCTATAGCTGTATGTTGACTAGTTATGGCGTAATGGGTGAACTATTTTCGAGCACTTTTCCATGCGAAATGCTGTGTTACTGTATATACTCAGAAGGCTACTATATTAGTAGGTCTTCTATAAAATACCAATAACTTATTTATAGATCAGTACGTACGTCGCTCGCATATATATTCGCCCAGTGACTTTTTTTAACAAACATAATAAATTAATATTTAACAATCTGTCACCAGATTACGACGAAATTGAAGGGTACCGTGTTTGTGTAGATTTTTTTTATAATTTCACGAATTACCATGCAACACGATGACTGTTATATAAATGTCATACACTGAAAAAAAAAATATATATATATATAATATTACTATAATATCGATCTGCATGCTGTCAACCGATCGATATTATAGTAATATTGTGTATAACATATTGAATTGACTTGAATACTGTAATTTACTTTTAATTTTGGACCATTGTTATAAATTTCACAAACTGTCTGCCAGTCATGATCGAACAACATGTTCTACCACAATGTACGTGGAACTAAACGGTCACTGTACAGAAAACTATTCAGAGAGGTTCAACTAACGCTACCTTCCCCTACCCTTACTAAACCCGAGGTAGCCGAGGCTATGATGGATGTCGTCGTAGATCGAAGTTACAATCTAGTGGACCTTCTAACCGATATAAACGATGACTTAGACATAAATCTTGAGATAGAGAAATATCTAACAAAATGTGAAAATGACATTTCAGAAGTTATACCAGATTTTGAAGATGGTAAGAAGGATAATTGTTACTTAATGCGATGTTTGAATGGGCGATAATACGCTGTGCCCATCCGATTGCCGGTGTCGGATAGAATATGGACCCCCATGGCATAGAAAATGGACCAGGGGCGGGGGTGCATTATTCTATTTTAGAATTTGGACCCCATGGCATTGTCATACAAAATGGACCAGGGGTGCATATTCTATTATAGAATTTGGACCCCTTTTAAAAAGCTAAAGGAATTGATAAAATAGTATAGTGCAGTTCATAGACATAAATATAAATCTTGTAAAAACAATTTTGATTACTCATTCATTTTAGTCATCATTGCTATAAGAGACCAGTAATCACTTACTATGAATGCCATTAATGACTAAAGTGTGTGAATTGTTCCGTACGTATTGTGGGATGGTTGAACAAATATAACTACGAGTAATATTCAGGCAGGCAATCATTTTTTATCTCGACAGTATACTATACGATTGAAAAAATTGTGTTAATGCTTCATGCGAGACAATCGAAAACCCGCTCTTATAAACATATTTGGATACTCATGATTTCTAGTCAATTACAAAATGTGTTGGTTTGTCCTGCAGATGTAGCAACAAATCGATGACACAAGAGAAACAAAAGTTACAACGAATGTAGGGCTTACAACCTCTTGAGTCATTCATGTTATCACCCGAAATATAACATGATTTAAAAGTATGGAAATTAGGTTTTGTTCGATGATGTCGCATTGTTTTTTTAACAATATTTCTATAAACACCTTGCGTATGCTGCAAGCATAAGTAATGTTTTTATCAATAATAACTAAAACTAACATATTAATATATTTTTTAAATGCAACAAAACCTTCTTTATCTACTGCCATATATTTCCCATATATTCATATTCTGTTTAAATTTCATTGATTTATTGTTCCGATAATTAATAAAGTGTTTTATCCAAAATTATTATAATTACATATCTGGTGGTAGAAATATCATTCATAAGTAGAAAATAGGTTGAGTAATATTTTCTTACGCATAATGTGTGCGTATGTGATGAATGAAAATTATTGGTACTTCATTATTTTACCATTTTTATTATTTATTGCTATTAACCATACCTTTACATTCATTTATTGCTATTGTTGTTGTGCAATTTGTATGGTATGTTTATGACTGATAGGTAATTTTAGTTAATTATATAGACACATGTATTTTTATTACTTATTTTAAAATATACTAGACTGGGCCTTTGCAGGGCTTTAAAAGTCCAACGTAGCTTTGCGCTTGGGGGGTTGTATGCTTTCTTAAAGCAAACAGTTCATATATTTCTTTAATGTTAAAATGTTAATAAAGTTATTGTATGGACAAGTGGTGAGTTAAAAAATCTATATAATTATTATCCTATTAATACTACCCACATTACCTGTGGGCAGTATTCTTCTTTTTTTAATTTTTTTTAATAGCAGTATGTTGTGCAACCCCACAAACAATTATGGATGTGGCGCTATATGAAATACAATATTTTTATATTATAGTAAAACTTATAATTTCCTGCAGATCATAGTGATGATAATAAATTATTATTATATTATTTATAATTAGTTAAACTATATCATGCATGCAAATACAGTAAGTAAAATTTATAAATATTCACGTGCACAAACGCGCTGTCTAACGGTATTGTGTATAAAGCTAACTTGTATAGCGATTTTACAGTAACTGCGCCGCCGCTAAAAAAAGTTGCAGTTGAGATCTCCTTGTTTGTTTGGTGAATTCTTCTCGTTACAAGAATAAGTCAATTTTTTTGGAACTTAATGTATGTAGGATATGTCAGAAGTTTGGCGGCTGTTGGTGGTCGTTTTCATGGTTACCCCGTAGGTCAGTCCAACCCGGTCGTCTGGCATCCACACTGTGTCTGTGAATGTAAATTCCAACGAATCCATTGGACCACTGTTTCATTTCTGGTCGATTCTAAGAGTAATAAAAAAGACAGCTTACTGATACTGTCTTTCCCTGTATTGTTGCTACAACCATATGAGGAACAGTGTGGCATAATGCTATTGCAATTTTGTTGTAAACTGACATAAGGCACTTTTAACAAACCACGTTGCTCTGCGTTGTTATGACACCTAAAAAGCAGACTCGGTGACGTATTATTTTCAAAAGCGCACATAGAATCTTGGTTTTGATTGGTTGCATGGACCGAGATGGTCCCATTCATGATGTCTGTGGTTTTGATAGATTTTTTTTCCACTTTAAGACCATTTTCTGTGTCAACTACTTATGTGATAAATTTGATTGTAGATGCAAGTGGTTAGTTTGTGTAAACTCTTTTAGGTGCATAACATCAAACCGGTGACTTTTTTGCCCTTTAAATTGTTATTGTCGCTTGACTATTTACAGGATGGGAATGGTTCAACACGGAAAGTCCACTGTTTTTCCGTCACAACCTCAAAGGCAAGGTAGTCGTTCTAGACTTCTTCACCTACTGTTGTGTGAACTGCCTGCACATACTGCCCGATCTGAAGTCCCTCGAACGAGACTTCACCGTAGATGATGGTGTCGTTGTCATCGGTGTTCACTCGGCGAAGTTCTCAAACGAAAAACTCTCGGTGAACATCCGCTGTGCCATTCAGCGATACGACATCAGCCATCCTGTAGTGAATGATGCAGAGGCACGTCTATGGCACCTGTTGGGTGTACAGTGTTGGCCTACGCTGGTGGTAGTTGGCCCACAGGGACAGATACTGTTGTCTCTGGCTGGCGAGACACATGGATCGCTAGTCCACCAGTTTGTATCCGCGGCCATCCAGTTTTATTCACACAAACAACAGTTGGTGAAAGGTGGGCTGACGTCACATCTGGGGCCCAGTCAAGCATTGCAGTCTGCCTCAACACTGCTGTATCCTGGGAAGGTGAGCGTCAGTCACAACGGAGACAGGATCGCAGTGGCAGACACAGGGCACCATCGTGTCCTTCTCATGCACCTGGATGGCACAGTGCAGGTGGGTGGCTTAGGTAAATTCATATATATATATATATATATATATATATATATATATATATATATATATATATATATATATATATATATATATATATATGTTATATATATATATATATATTTATATACCCCTGTATATATATATATATATATATGTATATAATATATATATATACACTATATATATATATATATATATATATACACACATATATATATATATATATATATATATATAAGGCTAAATGCTTCATAGGGAGACCAGTGCATATACAACCGCCTACAGGAGACCGGTGGTATATTTTTATGTAACTGATTTTCCAATTATGTCTAATTGGAACATTGTCTGTAAAATAAATACACACCACATACTACAATGTTGTTATGATATTGTAATAAATAACATATATACACAAAAATCGGTCTCCTTAAAACTCATATGCTTAGATATGGAACGGGAGACCGGTGTGTAATCTTAAGTTAGTTATTAGTTATACTTAGTTGCAGTAGTATATATTTAACGCCGACCTGGTATATCCAAAACCCAATACACCGATAACAATAACAACGTAAATATATATGCAGATACACAAATTGACAGCGCCGCATTTAACAAATGTACAACGTATGACTAGGAGATTTGTCAAATATTTGTTTTATTAATGTGTGTACATATTTATTAAAATTAATACATATCAAACAAGCATATAGTACACTGAGCACGGAACGCTAACCCCTCAATCAATATATAGCAAAACTTTTAAACTATAAGCACTTCTCTACCGGGCTCCCGCACGTGGCGCCTTATGGACAATAAATATATACAAATGTCACTTTCACTTTACTTTATTGTCCTTAAAAAGGATATGCATTTTACAACTCATGATCACATCTAAAATATATGGGATGGTCTCAACAAAATGCAAATGAATTTCCAGATGTATACACTACAAGAACAATTCAATCGGGTGACATCAATATGACTCATTTAGCATTCAACATTCTAATGGCCACCGGCACAAAACTCCTGCTATAGCGACATGTTTTACATTTTATACAACGGTATCTCCTTTGAGACGGAAGTACATGGAAGAACGTAGAGAGCGGGTGATCAGACTCAGTAGCGACAGCTCGAGCTTTCTTCAAAATTGCATGGTCGATTATTTCGGAGAGCGTTGGTGTAGGTAAACCAATGATCTTGGCAGAAACATGTGAGATTTTCAGAAGCCTGTTACGGTTTTTCTCAGAAAGAGCAGGGTAGTAACAAATGTCTGCAATAAATGTGCTCAAAACCATTCAAAATATAAAATAAAGTTTATAATAATTACATAAATTAATTCCTTTATATCTAAACTATCTCCACTAACAAGGATAATCATTAAATAAAATGCATTAGTTATGCAACCACACATCAAAACTTTAAGGAGACCGGCTCCGGTCTCCTTAAAACAGCGGTCTCCTGTACGCGGTGCTATATGCATAAATGCTCTCCTGTACGCGGCGTTTAACCTGTTCCATGGAATCCTGTTCCATTTAATTTACATGTATGAATTGAGTACCTGGCTATAGACAGTGGTAGATATTTGGAATACTAGCCTGTGTGCATTAATTGCAGCATGGCTGGATTATTGCCAGAGAAGTGAAGATGGTATTCAGTTGAACAGGTTTGCCTGGAATCAAACTGTATTGAAGTGTTTTCAGTGTCTGTTTCCTGTTTGTAGGACTGCATTGGAGGCACCCAGGAGGGTTTCCAGGACGGCACTTGGGAGGAGGCGAAATTCCGGTCACCCCAAGGGTTATGTTGGTCGAGCACTGGGGACAACATTTATGTGGCTGACACCAACAATCACGCCATTCGAAAGGTACAATTTAACATTCAAAGATTCAAAATACTTTATTGTCCATTTAAAACAGCACATTAAAAACGGAATTTTTTTCAGTTACACATTAAAATGCCAGTAATAAGATTGGTGATCCATATACAGTTGATAAGACACATTAAAATGATAATAATACTAATCAGAATTTAAATGGGTAAAGTAAATAAATTAAGTACATAAATAAGTATTTTAATTAATAAATAAATAAGTAAGTAATATTTCTTAAAAGGTTCTTTTCAGTTTCACAATATGATAATATTTATAATAATATATTTAGTAAAATTGGTAAACAGGTAAGATTAAATAAATCAATACAATAAGTGTATGGAATAAAAAAGTATACAGTATATTAAGATGGTATAAATGATTTCTTGAATTGTAATTTTTGGAGTCAATATGACTATTATTTTATCGTACACTAGGATTTGCTTTTATATAATTAATTGCCTAGATAAACTACTTCTCACGGAACATGTTACTTCTTCATGATGCTGGTCCATACAGTTTCATTTTGCATGAAATAGACAGTGTCATGTTACAATGTCAACTGTCACGGCCATGTAATAATAACAATAATTGTAAAGCTTCTACAGCGCTTATATCCTTGACAATCCAAGTTCAGATATGCAATTTACAAAATCATTTAGCGTAATCATGAATTCGGACAGGCAAGAATCGCCAGTGGAGTGTGAGAACGTCAACAGGTTATGGTGGGGATGTGATTTCAAACAAATGCGTTTCAGTTGTTTTTCTTGAAAGGTAGCTATAGTTACAGATGATTTTATAGTGACATTGGAAGCACACAATGCATTATAGAGTCAGTTAATTTACAGCTGAGATGTATGCCAGCAGTCTCAACTTCCCACCTGTGCTGGATACCATACATACACATGTACGTAACATCTCCCACCAATTTTTGGAACCAATTTCAAGTCTGTTTCCAGGGCCAGCCAAAGTCTCATCTCCAAACCTGTTTTTGGGGCCAGTCTCCCATCTACTACCTGTTTTGGGTGTCAGCCAGCTCCTACCAGTTTTAGTAGGAGCCCCCCCCGCCCAATCTCTAAAATTTTGGTATATTTGAGATGAGACCACATTTGAGTGTCCCATAAATGACCATACAATGTTTCCTTTGTTGCTTGCCAGGTTGTTTCCACTAGGGCATTCACGTTTCAGACATTTATTAGCCTTCAATGCGGAATTATTCACACACATGCTATATGAAATTTGTGAAATTTTAATACTTTATTTTCCCACAATTTAATTTGTAACCGGACACCCCTTAATTTCTGCTAGAACCAGATGCTGATTTGTCTGGATCACAAGGACCAATGAAAGTGACACCAGTATCTATAAGCAGACAAACACCGATTGACATCTGTTACATTTTGACAGCTCTTATACAACACTGCACAAATAGATCATTTCCAATCACTCAACACTATGCCAGTCCTCATTGAAATTCAAACAACCCACATAATGCCATTTCTATTGGGAACTCTTTTGTCAGGGAATGGCGGACACACCCCTTATTGTGGTCTTACATGACATGGCTTAGAAAAACAGCGAAGTGGCCCACCTTACTTACCTTATAGTAGATAAAACACTAAAATGTAATGTAATTGTTACTGATGTCAGACATCTTTAATCAGGTTGACCTACAGAGTAGAAGAGTGATGACAGTGGCAGGCACAGGTGTCCAAGGACATGACCTTGAAGGAGGGAGACCTGGCAGGGAGCAGCCATTAAGCTCCCCATGGGATGTAGCCTTGGACAAATCGGCAGGTATGGCATAAAATGTTTCATTCAACAATCTAGATTGTGTGCAAACATGCATCTTGTTATTTCTTGTACAATACAATAAAATTGAATAAAACGTTATTATTATCCAGAAAGGGAAATTCTTTTGCAGCACTCATGAAATGCATAAATAAAATAGTAGAAAAAAGCAGCATTGTTACTTCTTGTAGCTTTATTATTTTTAGCATTGTTATTTCGTGTGGCATTGTTATTCCTTGTAGGATCGTTATTGGTTCCTGTGCACTTTTTTACTGTAACTTAAAATAACAATTCTAATTTTGAGATTTATTTATATAACAGTTTACACTGTACATATGTTAACAGGTTGAATGTCCAAACATTTAGTTATGCAAATACTGCTTGGTGGTGTCTTCCATTCTTGAATTTTTAACAGAAAATATTCTATAAAGCACTGTTTTTGACAAAAAACATTATCTTACATGATTATATTGTGTTGATATTGGACAGTAAGGAAAGGGTATATCTCTACTCCAGTTTGAACCAACCCATTGACACTAAATACCATGTACTTTTTACAACATTTATACGAGTCTATGAACGGGCTGGTCCTGGAGATACAGCATTTTAGAAATGCTGGTTATAAAATAACAATAACAGTAATTGGGAGTGAGTTATGACGCACTTGTAAGTTGGATGTTGGTGTCTGGTTTCTCTGCAGGTTCTTCATGTGAAAACGTCCTCTTCATAGCTATGGCAGGCACCCATCAGATCTGGGTGTTCTTTCTACGGGACACGAGATGGATGAAGGGCAGGTGTGTGGTTGTTTTGAATCAACTCACTAGTACAATTAAATATTTTGAAACTATAGCCAACTTTTGTTAAAAAATGTTTTTCCACCATAATTTTTCGGCGTTTCCATGCTCCAATTACAACTAATGCCATTCTCCATTTATGATTATGCCAAATGTCTTTGTTTGTTGCATCTCTGGGCTTGAATTTTCAAGGATATGGGTGCAATTACGATTATCTGTATTAGGATTATATTTACAAGGATTTTGGCTAGAAAGAAATGAAACACAAATTTACATTGATGCAGTAACCATGGTTACTCTGAAGGAAATCACTGATGACGAGTGTGGTCATGATATACTGTTGAGTGATTTCAGCCACACGCTCATGTTACATGTTGAAGCAAATATTCAAATACACAAAACTGTTCAGCTGCTCATGTGATTGCTCATGTGTCTGGAATTCCCAGGAATTGTTTATCCGTCTTGATTACCGGGTGGGTATTTGCACTCTGAGGCAGTCATGACAGAGAGGTCAACAAATTAGTTAGACTCAGCTAATTCCCGTAGGGGGTTTTGCTAGGGGTAGTATGCATGGCAAACAGCTCTGCCTTTGAGGATGTGATATCTGAGAGAATTGTTTTGTTTGAGCAGAGACTTTTTGGCTGGGACATGTGTGGCCTTTGCTGGAAGTGGAAGGGAAGAAAATAGGAACAACAACTATCCCCACAAGGCAGGCTTTGCCCAACCCTCGGGAGTGGAGGTTTGCCCGGACACAGCGGGTGTTCCCCACTTGTATGTTGCCGACAGCGAGAGTTCGACCATCCGTAGTGTCTCACTCATAGATGGCGCTGTGAGAGCTGTCGTTGGGGGCGAGCGAGATCCAACGGTGAGTTCAACGAGGCAATGTATCACCCCATCGTGACAAACCGGGCATTGAGTCATGCAGGCCTATCTTGTACACAAGACAAACATATCTCACTAAACAGTGGCCCAGTGTGTGCGTGTCAGCTCCAAAACAATTGGAGACACTCACAGAGACATCCCTCAGTTCTGTGAACAACGAGTTCTTACGAAGGCTTGTTCTATTTTAGCCAATGACAGTCATCTTCTTTAGTCCATGTTTGAGACTCTGTCATCAGGACGTCGCTTTAGGGGTCCCACGTGCAAAATAAACCATAAAAAAATTATTTTATTGATGTTGCCATTGTTAATGATGTGAAATAAGTGTAGACATGAGTCAGTGGGTGTCTGTTCTATAAATGCAAATGTTACAATCTGAAGTAATACTACACAATGCCTCTCCAAAGACAATGTAATTTGCTCTTACATGGATGAATAAAATTGTATTGTATACACTATAATCTCATTTTACAATGTCCTGTTTACTTTCCTTCATATAAAATCCCAGAATTATAAAATGTATCCATTTACAAATGTATAGATCAACAAAACAGTGACGTAAAATAGTCAATAAACATATAATCACAATTTCATAGTTCAAGATTAAGTCATTTTAAATGAACCTTATTCAGTGTGATTGTGGAAAATTATACGTAATACTAAATATTGGGAAATAGTGCATTTTTATATACACATGTCGAATAACTATTAACAAAAGTGTGGATAAGAAGCATAGGAGACATAATGTGACATATGCTGTTTTGTTGTTGTAATTTACATGACTTGACTTTTTGGGCCGATAGCGAGACCAGACCTAAATGCCCATATAAGGCAAACTGTGGTTTACAGTCCTGAAGCAGACATAAATCTGTTGTGAAGTATTTGTGGTTGTTCATTAGAACCTGTTTGCGTATGGTGACGCTGATGGCCGCGGGGTTGAAGCAAAGCTGCAGCACCCCCTGGGGGTGACGGTGAAAGAGCAAGGCGTGATTCTTGTTGCGGATTCGTACAATCACAAGGTCAGAAGTACTGACTGCTGAATGTTGTGCTCTTCTTTTGCATTGTCCGACACTGTTTGTGTATTTGTTGTCATATTTCACAGCAATAAGACATGTATGGTTCAACAAGTGACTGGTATAATGTACATAATGCTTGAACATCAAGAAAATGCCTTGTCTTATACAAAACAACTATGCTTTTTGATACCTTAATTTCAATCGTTTGATCTGCTCTCTCCATGTTAAGTTTTCATCAATGATTAATCCAAGGAATTTTGTATGTGACACCTGCTCAATGTTGGTTCGGATCAACCACTACTTTGGAACAGTTTGCCAGGAAATCAAATGCATCAGTGAGACACTGTAACTACATTCCTAAAATGCATTTATTTAAACTGGCATACTTCCACTTATACTACTAATTTTTAATATACCATAATGTTTCATGTAATTTTCTTAATGTTTTAATTACTTGTCTAGTCAGGTAGTATGACATTTATACCTGGTAGTTTTTTTTAATAATAATTATTCACCACGTTATACAATTGTTTTTAACGATTGAATGTATGCTTTATTATGCGTATCCGTGCTTATGAATGGGAGATACGGTGGTTTAAAAGTGCTAGTTATAGTAATAATAAATAATAAGTTGGATGCAACGGTTGCATTGTGTAATAGTCATGCACAATAAAAATTAAAAGATATGTAATAGAAATATACGTCCAATCTCTAGATGTCTTTTGAAACATATGTCCAATTTCTAGATGCCTTTTGAAACACGGAACCAATGGTTTATTAATAATCCACAAGTTAATCTTTGTTATATGTTTGAAAACTATGTTTACATTTAAAGTATGTCATACAGGATACTTGTTAAGATATACTCAAAGTTTGTTTTTATAAAAATTTAGTAAAGAAAATTGTTTTTGCATTGCAGATTAAAGTCGTGACGTTAGCAAGGAAAGAATGCGTCACGTTGTTGTGTGATGATGGCGCCCCCTGTGGGACACTGAGTGAACCTGGTGGTGTCTGTGTCCATCCTAGTGGCAGGTGGCTTTACATCGCAGACACAAACAACCACTGTGTGAAAGTGTACGACTTTGACACTGCACTTGTCTCACAGGTAATGCCTTGTTCACAGTTGCGCAGTTCTGAAGAGATTGTCTGTCCATAGTACAATATTTTATGGACGGACGGACGGACGGACGGACGGACGGACGGACGGACGGACGGACGGACGGACGGACGGACGGACGGACGGACGGACGGACGGACGGACGGACGACGGACGGACGGACGGACGGACGGACGGACGGACGGACGGACGGACGGACGGACGGACGGACGGACGGACGGACGGACGGACGGACGGACGGACGGACGGACGGACGGACGGACGGACGGACGGACGGACGGACGGACGGACGGACGGACGGACGGACGGACGGACGGACGGACGGACGGACGGACGGACGGACGGATGTTAATATACTTTAAAGTATTGCATGATCCGAGGAGGTGTTTGCACAAACTGTGACTGCTGGTTTTCGTCACAAGTAACACAAGCACAGGCTTTGGCTTTAATTGCATCATTTTTGAAGCATACATTTCATTGATATTACAAGATTTACCAACTGACATTGTAAACACATTGTTTGGTAATTTTTTAAGTGAAATGTAGTAACCAAATGACTGCAAAAACACACCTCAAACTATGTTTCACACAATTCTTTCATTATATCAGGTGTGTAGTGTTTCTGTCCCTGTCACTCGTGTATCTGACTAGTTGTGTAAGTAATGTGACAACTAGTTGTGTATGTAATGTGACAACTAGTTGTGTATGTAATGTGACAACTAGTTGTGTATGTAATGTGACAACTAGTTGTGTATGTAATGTGACAACTAGTTGTGTATGTAATGTGACAACTAGTTGTGTATGTAATGTGACAACTAGTTGTGTATGTAATGTGACAACTAGTTGTGTATGTAATGTGACAACTAGTTGTGTATGTAATGTGACAACTAGTTATGTATGTAATATGACAACTAGTTGAGTGTGTAGTGTGACAACTAGTTGTGTATGTAGTGTGACAACTAGTCGTGTATGTAGTGTGACAACTAGTCATGTATGTAATGTGACAACTAGTTGTGTATGTAGTGTGCCAACTAGTTGTGTATGTAATGTGACAACTAGTTGTGTATGTAATGTGACAACTAGTTGTTTATGTAATTTGACAACTAGTTGTGTATGTAATGTGACAACTAGTTGTGTATGTAGTGTGACAACTAGTTGTGTACGTAATGTGACAACTAGTTGTGTATGTAATGTGACAACTAGTTGTGTATGTAATGTGACAGTCACCAGTGGTGTACAGCCAACTGCACTCTGATTATTCAACCAGGAAGACTCCTAAAGAAACTGCTATAGTAAATAATAATAGTAAATAACTTCCATTGCACCAACATCCTCAAAATCCAATCTTAAAGCCGCAACAAAACCAGTGGATGTAGTCAAGGGCAGTGCAAAGGTCGTCAACAATTGGGTGTGGTGGATAGGTGAGGTTAAACTGGTAGGTTTTTAGGTGACGGCGAAATGTAATGTTTTCTGCTGATTTAATCTTGTCCATTAGTGTATCTCACAGAGTAGGCGCAGCGACTGAGAAGGCTTGAGTTATGGCCTTTGTCTTGACTCGGGAACTGCAAGTAAATTTGAGCTTGATGGCCGGAGTTGTCTGTGTTGTGTTTGTTGTCTTGCTGTCTATCTGCACTCCCAGTCACATGTGTAACTGTGTCTATCATACCCACAGTTGCTGGTCCACTTTGATGAGACGGACCATTCTTCCATGCATTCAACAAACAGTACCAAAGCTGCCACACATACAGCTCACAGGATCACGCCTGTGTCAACGCCTGCTACAGTACAACAACCAGTGGAGACCCCTGCTGGTGGACACATAGAACTACAACTGGCCATCACATTTAATGATGGTGTTCAGTTGACAGAAGGTGCACCAAGTGAATGGCAGATTCTGGTAGACGAAGGTGTGTATATTAGTGTGGTCTGACATAGATCATGCATTTTTTTAAATGTGAAATTGCAACATTTTATTACAAATTCTGGCAAAACACTTTCGGATACTGGTGACCAGTATAACACCCACTGTGTTCTGTTTATTTTTTATATTTTGCATGCTTTTTTGCATATGGTCAATTTCAGATCAGAGTAAGAAAAAAATTTTGTTTGAGGGCCTGTCGGTTAACGGAAATACTTTTTATAATCTCTCCATACACGTGTCACATATAGCTGTCGTATTCATGTGATGTGAATCAGAGAGTGTGGCTGACTCCTAATTAACGAATTCCAGTTTGAATCCTCTGCAGCCATTTCGAATGTTGTTCAAGTTCATTCATGCTATGGTTTTTTCTGTATCCACACAGAAATTCATCAGACAAAAATCAGGTCCAATTCATTTATTTATTATAAGCAAGAATTTGCTATCAGCAATTTTATTATATCAGGTTTTTCAGTATGCCCACAGAAATTCATTAGACAAAAATTAAGCCCAATTAATTTATTCATTATAAGCGATAAGTCGTTATGAGTGAATTTATTAAATCAGATTTACTTTTTGTCCCTAAAGTTAAATACTAGCATTGGGGCTACGATAGTTACTGTGGGTGCACCTACGCTTTGGAATATGCTTCCTTCTAGTGTTAGATCAGTTGAAAAGATTGCTAAATGCCGCCAACGTATAGAAACAACATTACGACCTTGCCTATCCACCATAGCTCCCTGGCATATCAGTCAATCTGATGACAACTGGATTTGTTTATTGACGCTGAGATCGATCAAACCTTTTTGTGTTGATGCACCTATGAGCTTGGTTTCTAAGGAATTAGGCACAATAGAAGTTACCTAATTATTATTGTTATGTCAGTGAGTATGTTAGTTCAGAGGTTTCCTGTGTATTAGACATGATGTGCCTCATGTGTATCTTCATTCCATGATGTTGGCAGATACACCAGACCTGTTGGGGTCAGCTGAGATTCACCGAGGTTACTTCGACTCAAGCATGTCCCTTGTACCCATCCACCTGCACATTCCCACGCCGTGCACGTGCACATGCATGCGTGTCAGGGTGGAATGCATGTTATACTATTGTGATGGTGCTGGAACATGTCGCATGCAGGCTGTACTGCTCGAGCAGCCGATTGTTATAACAGCTCAAGAGACCGGTGACCAGAAAACTGTTAGAAAGACTCTCTATGTACCTGTTGGAGAATCTCTACACTGACCACGCCTAGTGCATTGTACAGATAGGCTAAGACTGGTGTAATAGCTGACGAACATAATATATATATATATATATATATATATATATATATATATATATTTATATATATATGTTTGATATATATATATATATTATATATATATATATATATATATATATATATATATATATATATATATATATATATATAGTTTGTTGGGGTGTTGTGTGTGTATGTGTGTTGTGTTAATGTGTTGTGTTGTGTTGTGTTGTGTTGTGTTGTGTTGTGTTGTGTTGTGTTGTGTTGTGTTGTGTTGTGTTGTGTTGTGTTGTGTTGTCTTGTGTTGTCTTGTCTTGTCTTGTCTTGTCTTGTCTTGTCTTGTCTTGTCTTGTCTTGTCTTGTCTTTTCTTGTCTTGTCTTGTCTTGTCTTGTCTTGTCTTGTCTTGCCGGCAAAACTTGCGCTAATTCTTGCTTTGATGTAAGCGTGAATGTGTGTGAGTGTGTGATGTGTGTGAGTGTGTGTATGTATGCGAATATATGTAGTATATATGTGTGTGTGTGTGTAGTGTGTGTGTGTGTGTGTGTGTGTGTGTGTGTCGTGCGTGCGTGCGTGCGTGCGTGCGTGCGTGCGTGCGTGCGTGCGTGCGTGCGTGCGTGCGTGCGTGTGTGTACATTCAGCATGCCTGCATATGCAGTAGTTTGTATTGTAAATTTCTTTTACATAGACATACAAATCGTGCCAAACATGTTTATGCAATTATAGAAAGGATATAATTGATTTCGGGAGTTATATCAGCAATGAATGTTAAAAATATGGCGGATTCCGTTTTTCGACGTATTCACGGAAACGTTACTTGCCGCCACCTTCTGGATAGATCACGTAACTATACGCACACAATATCCTGTAGAGGGCAATCATGTCTTCATCAGATTACGAAACAGTGTGTAAGAATGGCACAGTGTCCGTATATTCTTGTACACTTGTTGCACCGTATAAAATATCATTGTTCATATGACATCTAATTAAAAACCAGTTGTTTTATTTTGAGCAACATAATGCAAGAGAGAAAGAAAGATAAATAATTTCTGGCCTGAATCATGAGTGACAATTTGTAAGCAGTTCTAAGTCCGCATGTCCGTAATTGTTATCATTAATCAGTATTGGTAACTAATTCCTATTGTACCGAAACTAAGTAAATCAATTAAGACAAAAGAAGTTAATTTCGTACCCACAGCAACTCCGACAATTGCATCATCATACCAGTAAACAAACCACGTAGATGTCCAATTTCTGCAGACCTGGATGCATCTAACTACATCCCTTCTCGTTGGCCTAGGAAAGGTCCCCATTAACCCCTTACTAACAATAATTTCGCAATTCTTGCGTTTTACGAAAAACATCATTTACTCCTAAAAAGCTACTGTCTGGAATATATTTTTTAATTCCTAAATTCCCGAACAAAAACGATAAATATAGGTACGCTGAAAAGTTTTCATGTGTTCTATGAGTTTTATAAATGAACATTAATATATTTTTTAATGTTAAAAAAGATGGCGGATTCTGTTTTTCGATGTATCCACGGAAATAACGTTACTTACCGCCACCTTCTGGATAGATCACGTAACTATACGCACAAAATATCCTATAGAGGGCGATCATGTCATCATCAGAGTGCGAATCAATTATGTAAGAATGACTTGGTGTTCGTATATTCTAGTACACTTGTTGCACTTTATAAAATAGTGTTGTTCGTATGACACCTGATTAGAAACCATTTGCTTTATTTTGAGCAATATAATGTAAGAGTGAAAGAAAGCTAACTAATTTCTGGCCCGAATCATGACTAACAACTTGTAAGCAGATCTGTGTCCGCATGTCCGTAATTGTTTTGATTTACCAGTATATGTAACTAATCCCTATAGCATCGAAATTACGTAAAATAATAAAGACAAAATATAATTTCATACCCACAGCAGTTCACCGAAAATGGCGTCATCACATAAGTAAACAAACCACGAAGATGTACAATATCTACAGATCTGAATAATCTAACTGTATTCCTTCTCGTTGACCTAAGAAAGGTCACCAATAAACCCATACTAACAATAATGTCACAATTCTTGCGCTTGACCAAAAACGATATTTACTCCTAAAATATGTCATATGTGAAATATATTTTCCTATGCTTACATTCTCGGGGGGCAACAAACGATCATTCTGGTACGCTAGGGAAATTTTTCATGTGTTCGTGCAACTTTATAAATGAATATTTATATATTTTAGAATGTTAAAAATATGGCGGATTCCGTTTTTCGACGTATTCACGGAAACGTTACTTGCCGCCACCTTCTGGATAGATCACGTAACTATACGCACACAATATCCTGTAGAGGGCAATCATGTCTTCATCAGATTACGAATCAGTGTGTAAGAATGGCACAGTGTCCGTATATTCTTGTACACTTGTTGCACCGTATAAAATATCATTGTTCATATGACATCTAATTAAAAACCAGTTGTTTTATTTTGAGCAACATAATGCAAGAGAGAAAGAAAGATAAATAATGTCTGGCCTGAATCATGAGTGACAATTTGTAATCAGTTCTAAGTCCACATGTCCGTAATTTTTATCATTAGTAAGTATTGGTAACTAATTCCTATTGTACCGCAACTAATTAAGACAATTATGACAAAAGAAGTTAATTTCGTACCCACAGCAGTTCTCCGACAATTGCATCATCATACCAGTAAACAAACCACGTAGATGTCCAATTTCTACAAAACTCGATACATCTAACTACATCCCTTCTCGTTGGCTAAGGAAAGGTCCCCATTAACCCCTTACTAACAATAATTTCACAATTCTTGCGTTCTACGAAAAACATCATTTACTCCTAAAAAAGTTACTGTGTGGAATATATTTTCTAATGCCTAAATTCCCGAACAAAAACGATAAATATACGCAAGCTGAACGGTTTTCATGTGTTCTAGGAGTTTTATAAATTAACATTAATATATTTTTAGAATGTTAAAGAAGATGGCGGATTCTGTTTTTCGAGGTATCCACGGAAACGTTACTTACCGCCACCTTCTGGATAGATCACGTAACTATACGCATAAACTATCCTGTAGAGGGCAATCACGTCATCATCAGATTGCGAATCAATACGTAAGAATGACTTGGTATTCGTAATTCTAGTACACTTGTTGCACCTTGTAAAATAGTGTTGTTCATATGACACCTGATTAGAAACCATTTGCTTTATTTTGAGCAACATAATGTAAGAGTGAAAGAAAGCTAACTAATTTCTGGCCCGAATCATGACTAACAACTTGTAAGCAGATCTGTGTCCGCATGTCCGTAATTGTTTTGATTTACCAGTATATGTAACTAATCCCTATAGCATCGAAATTACGTAAAATAATAAAGACAAAATATAATTTCATACCCACAGCAGTTCACCGAAAATGGCGTCATCACATAAGTAAACAAACCACGAAGATGTACAATATCTACAGATCTGAATATATCTAACTGTATTCCTTCTCGTTGACCTAAGAAAGGTCACCAATAAACCCATACTAACAATAATGTCACAATTCTTGCGCTTGACCAAAAACGATATTTACTCCTAAAAAAGAAAAAGTCACTATCTAAAATATATTTTCCTATGCCTACATTCCGGAACAACAAAGATCAATCTAGGTACGCTAGAACATGTTCATGTGTTCTACAATCTTTATAAATGAATATTTATTATTTTTAGAATGTTAAAAATATGGCGATTCCTTTTTCGACTATCCACGGAAACGTTACTTGTCACCTCTGGATAGATCACGTAACTATACGCATAAACTTCCTGTAGAGGGCAATCATGTCATCATCAGATTGCGAATCATGTGTAAGAATGGCACAGTTCTATATTTTGTACACTTGTTGAGTATAAAATATCATTGTTATTGACTCTAATTAAAAAAACATTGTTTATTTGAGCAACATAATGCAAGAGAGAAAAGATAAATAATTGGCCCGAATCATGAGTGACAATTTGTAAGCAGTTCTAAGTCCGCATGTCCGTAATTGTTATCATTAATCAGTATTGGTAACTAATTCCTATTGTACCGAAACTACGAAAAACTATTAAGACAAAAGAAGTTAATTTCATACCCACAGCAACTCCGACAATTGCATTATCATACCAGTAAACAAACCACGTAGATGTCCAATTTCTGCAGACCTGGATGCATCTAACTACATCCCTTCTCGTTGGCCTAGGAAAGGTCCCCATTAACCCCTTACTAACAATAATTTCCAATTCTTGCGTTTTACGAAAAACATCATTTACTCCTAAAAAGCTACTGTCTGGAATATATTTTTTAATTCCAAATTCCCGAACAAAAAGATAAATATAGGTACGCTGAAAATTTTCATTTTCTATAGTTTTCTAAAAAATTAATAATTTTTTAATAAAAAAGATGGCGGATTCTGTTTTTCGATGTATCCACGGAAACATAACGTTACTTACCGCCACCTTCTGGATAGATCACGTAACTATACGCACAAAATATCCTATAAGGGATATGCGTCATCATGGAATCAATTATGTAAATGACTGTGTTCTATATTCTAGTACATTCTTCACTTTATAAAATAGTGTTGTTCGTATGACACCTGATTAGAAACCATTTGCTTTATTTTGAGCAATATAATGTAAGAGTGAAAGAAAGCTAACTAATTTCTGGCCCGAATCATGACTAACAACTTGTAAGCAGATCTGTGTCCGCATGTCCGTAATTGTTTTGATTTACCAGTATATGTAACTAATCCCTATAGCATCGAAATTACGTAAAATAATAAAGACAAAATATAATTTCATACCCACAGCAGTTCACCGAAAATGGCGTCATCACATAAGTAAACAAACCACGAAGATGTACAATATCTACAGATCTGAATATATCTAACTGTATTCCTTCTCGTTGACCTAAGAAAGGTCACCAATAAACCCATACTAACAATAATGTCACAATTCTTGCGCTTGACCAAAAACGATATTTACTCCTAAAAAAGTCACTATCTAAAATATATTTTCCTATGCCTACATTCCGGAACAACAAAGATCAATCTAGGTACGCTAGAACATGTTCATGTGTTCTACAATCTTTATAAATGAATATTTATATATTTTTAGAATGTTAGAAAATATGGCGGATTCCGTTTTTCGACGTATCCACGGAAACGTTACTTGCTGCCACCTTCTGGATAGATCACGTAACTATACGCATAAACTATCCTGTAGAGGGCAATCATGTCATCATCAGATTGCGAATCAGTGTGTAAGAATGGCACAGTGTCCGTATATTCTTGTACACTTGTTGCACCGTATAAAATATCATTGTTCATATGACATCTAATTAAAAAACATTTAGTTTATTTTGAGCAACATAATGCAAGAGAGAAAGAGATAAATAATTTCTGGCCCGAATCATGAGTGACAATTTGTAAGCAGTTCTAAGTCCGCATGTCCGTAATTGTTATCATTAATCAGTATTGGTAACTAATTCCTATTGTACCGAAACTAAGTAAATCAATTAAGACAAAAGAAGTTAATTTCGTACCCACAGCAACTCCGACAATTGCATCATCATACCAGTAAACAAACCACGTAGATGTCCAATTTCTGCAGACCTGGATGCATCTAACTACATCCCTTCTCGTTGGCCTAGGAAAGGTCGCCATTAACCCCTTACTAACAATAATTTCGCAATTCTTGCGTTTTACGAAAAACATCATTTACTCCTAAAAAGCTACTGTCTGAAATATATTTTTTAATTCCTAAATTCCCGAACAAAAACGATAAATATAGGTACGCTGAAAAGTTTTCATGTGTTCTATGAGTTTTATAAATGAACATTAATATATTTTTTAATGTTAAAAAAGATGGCGGATTCTGTTTTTCGATGTATCCACGGAAACATAACGTTACTTACCGCCACCTTCTGGATAGATCACGTAACTATACGCACAAAATATCCTATAGAGGGCGATCATGTCGTCATCAGATTGCGAATCAATTATGTAAGAATGACTTGGTGTTCGTATATTCTAGTACACTTCTTGCACTTTATAAAATAGTGTTGTTCGTATGACACCTGATTAGAAACCATTTGCTTTATTTTGAGCAATATAATGTAAGAGTGAAAGAAAGCTAACTAATTTCTGGCCCGAATCATGAGTAACAACTTGTAAGCCGATCTATGTCCACATGTCCGTAATTGTTTTGATTTACCAGTATAAGTAACTAATCCCTATATCATCCAAATTACGTAAAATAATTCAGACAAAATCTAATTTCATACCGACAGCAGTTCACCGAAAATGGCATCATCAAATAAGTAAACAAACCACGCAGATGTCCAATTTCTACAGATCTGAATACATCTAAATACATTCCTTCTCATTGGCCTAAGAAGGTCACCAATAACCCCATACTAACAATAATTTCACAATTCTTGCGTTTCACCAAAAACGTAATTTACTCATAACAATATGCTACAATGTGGAATATATTTTCCAATGCTTAATTTCCGGGGGAAAAAACGATCATTCTCGGTACGCTGGATAGTTTTGGTGTGTTGTGCGAGCTTTATAAATGAACATTTATATATTTTAGATTGTTAAAAATATGGCGGATTCCGTTTTTCGACGTATCCATGGAAACGTTACTTGCCGCCACCTTCTGGACATATCACGTAACTATACGCATAAACTCTCCTGTAGAGGGCTATCATGTCATCATCAGATTGCGAATCAATATGAAAGAATGACTCGGTGTTCGTATATTCTAGTACACGTGTTGCACATTATAAAACAGTGTTGTTCATATGACACCTAATTAGAAACCATTTGCTTTATTTTGAGCAACATAATGTACGAGTGAAAGAAAACTATATAATTTCTGGCCCGAATCATGAGTAACAACTTGTAAGCAGTTTTATGTCCGCATGTCCGTAATTGTTTTGATTTACCAGTATAGGTATCTAATACCTACAGTACCGAAATTAAGTAAAATAGTTCAATGAAAGGTTAATTTCGTAACTATAGCAGTACCCCGACATTTGCATCATCATACCAGTAAACACACGACGCAGATGTCCAATTTCTACAGTACTGGATACATGTAACTACTTCCCTTCTCGTTGGCCTAGGAAAGGTCTCAAATAACCCCATATTAACAATAATTTAACAATTCTTGCGCTTGACCAAAAACGTCATTAACTGCTAAAAAACGCTACAGTATGGAATATATTTTCCAATGCCTACATTTCGGAACAAAAACGACCAATCTACGTACGCTGAAACATTTTCATGTGTTCTATATATATATATATATATATATATATATATATATATATATATATATATATTGTGTGTGTGTGTGTGTGTGTGTGTGTGTGTGTGTGTGTGTGTGTGTGTGTGTGTGTGTGTGTGTGTGTGTGTGTGTGTGTGTGTGTGTGTGTGTGTGTGTGTGTGTGTGTGTGTGTGTGTGTGTGTGCTGAGTGTGTGTGTGTGTGTGTGTGTGTGTGTGTGTGTGTGTGTGTGTGTGTGTGTGTCTGTGTGTGTCTGTGTGTGTGCGTGTATGTGAGTGTGTGTGTGTGTGTGTGTGTGTGTGTGTGGTGTATGTGAGTGTGTGTGTGTTTGTGGTTTGTGTGTGTGTGTTTGTGTGTGTGACCTGAGATACATATACATGTTTTTAGTAAATATAAAACACAATTTATTGTTGGTCTGGTCCTAATTCTAAAATAAACAAATGTGTTATTCTAGTTAAAATAGTTATGTTGGCTACATGTATTTGAATAGGGGCCATGGCCCGCCCCAATCACACACATACTGAAAATGTTGAGGGCAGAATAACTGCTTGCCAGTAGCGAGAGGGGTGGTTAGGGGGGCTATGGCCCCCAATCCCGGAAAAAAATTGGATGGTGGGGAACTGGCTGCCTAATTAATAGAGTCACAAAGTACAGTGGGTTTCAGGATAACTGTGTAAGATTTTCATTCACAATCCTACCCTTTCACAAACAAAATTGTCATCATTCAAATAGATTCAAGTTAGGAATTCTCCACTTCTATCGCTGGCTGCAGCATAAGAGTTGACAGAGCACTGAAAATGTCATTATTCTCAATGTGCATGATGGCTAATGGCTATTAAGGATACAAAATAATAGTGACTAGGGTCAAATTGCATTTTGCTGTTATTATTTTTTGACATCACTGTCGTCATGGGTGATTTGACATTATTTCCTTTTCCAGTGTCTTTTTTCTTCCTCTCACTTTTCTCTTATTATGTTCTCTTTCAGCAGTCTCCAATTCCTTCTATATATATATATATATATATATATATATATATATATATATATATATATATATATATATATATTTTATATATATATATATATATATATATATATATATTTTATATATATATAATATATTTATACATTTTCTATATCTTTGATTTATGTCACTTTTAACGCAATCCCCTATCGCAATTTCGCTTTTCCTCGCCTCCATTTCCCTTCCGCTTTCTGGGCACCTGCTCTCTTTGCCAGTTTGTCATCTCCAAATTTATTTCACATACCAACCCATGTACTCCTCACCAATTTATTCTTACAACTTTCTTTAGCTCCATCCCATACTCACATCTCATCCATTTTCTTTTATTAGCTCTCTTAGCTCCCATGATTGTTCTTACCAGGTTGTTTTTTCTCGCAGTCCTGGACTTTCTCTTGTTTCTCTGCTAGTGGCGTCGTCACTAGTGCAATCGTGAATGCCGGGGTAACACACGAACTGAGCACATTCCCTTTACGTTCCCATGATATGCGTCTATCTCCCGTCACCCCTTCGACTTTCCTCCAAGCGTAATCCTCATTGTAACCAAAACAATTAATCTAGTGGATTTTGCACTGGGAACATTCCACTTCCTGTGGTGAATTTATAAATTGTAATACGCAACGTTACATGTTGTGAAGTTACTGGTTGAAAGCCAACGCCACATCATCTATGTTAAGGTAGGGATGTTTATTCATTGTTTCATCAGAATAGGTGACTACATGTTGGTATTTGTCATGGTCTTTGTCAGTAGGTTTGGGAGAGTAGCGTGAGGAATGTGGTGGCCGGCTATAGGCTAATGTCATGTAGGGGCTTTGCGTTCGTGTCTCTATAATAATGTGTCGTTTCTCTCTTACTTTCTAACTTTGACGACTCCTGTGAATGGTTTTGCTGAAATACCAGCTACTTTGGTCATTGAACTTGGTTGTCATGTCGGTATTCATTTGAAGCAAGTTGGGTTTCAATTATGTATGTATATATGTATATATGTATATATGTATATATGTATATATGTATATATGTATATATGTATATATGTATATATATATATATGTATATATGTATATATGTATATATGTATATATGTATATATGTATATATGTATATATGTATATATATATATGTATATATGTATATATATATATATATATATATATATATATATTATATATATATATATATACACAAAAACACACACACACACACACACACACACACACACACACACACACACACACACACACACACACACACACACACACACACACACACACACACACACACACACACACACACACACACACACAACACACACACACACACACACACACACACACACACACACACACACACACACACACACACACACACACACACACACACACACACACACACACACACACACACACACACACACACACACACACACACACACACACACACACACACACACACACACACACACACACACACACACACACACACACACACACACACACAGTCTGCTTGGTCGTCGGGTAGCCCCCTCCGATGCAAAATCCTGGCTACGCCACTGCTGTTTCCTGATTCACAGAGTGACAACATGCAGAGGTTACAGGGTTCCTGTGTTGGACTTTCCAATCCCAGCTTTTGGCAAAGAAATCTGTCATCACTCAAATGGGATCAAATTACTCAAAGGACAGGAATCTGCTGGTTCCGTTGTAGGCGATAAGTATCCGACCAGGCCGTATTCCAAGGGGTGACAGGGCAAACAAAAATTAATCATCAATTATGTGCTTGATGACTAGTGCCTATTAATATATCAACACAATTAAGGGTGAAAAATGATAGAGCCCGACATGACGAATATTTACTGGATGACGATCAAGTTGTGCGCTGCGGCCAACCAAGCAATGTATCTAGTGATTTTCCACTGGGTAGTCGGACGTTTATATCTGAACTGGTATATTAATTTTACTACTAGACCGGTGTAGGTTTTTTTTAGGAGAGAGGAGTGATCAGTCTCGCTATATGCCTGTAAATTTGTTTTTTTAACTAACAAAGTGGGGGGGGGACATTTCCTATGTTGTCCCCCCAGGCTGAAAAGTTGGGGGACTCGTCCCCCCCGTCCCCCACCGATCGACGCCCGTGCTTGTTCTGCTATGGTGGCCTCTAACAACAAAAATAGTGTGACTGTCTGCGTGACGCTTGCATTTATGTGCCTATGTGTTTAGGAAGTGATATTTCATCCCTATCAATGGAGATTATTGAGGAGTTAAACATAGTTTATTCAATGGTATGAATTTAACATGGGTTTGGCCACTGGAACAATTCGAGAAAACAAATCGTACATGGCGCCCCGGTCTCCCCTACCCAAACATCCAGAATGTGGTGTGATTAGTACTGACAATTTCAACGGTTTGCTTGATAACTTTACGAAAACACAATATAGATTTGTTCAATTAGTTAATGTGGACAAGCAATATTAGACCAAACATGGACCAATATGGAGGATGAATTACTTCCGGGCCCTAGTACTATAATACAGTACTATTTCCGAACTGAGGTCATCGGAACATAATAACTATGGTTTTGCTTAAACCAATATGCAAACGATAATTTCACACTGGAGGCGTGACATGTTTGACAGTAATTACAACTTTAATGTGTTTTATTAGCCGCATAATTACATTATGACTCACCAATCTTATTACTGTCATTTTGCAGTATAACTGAAGAACAATGTCCGTTTTTAATGTGATATATTAAATGGACAATACAGTCTTTTGAATCTTGGATCTAAGATGTATGGTGCCAAATGAAAAACCACATTTGATATGGCTTTATCAGCCATTGAATGGGAACCCCTATTTAGTCTCGAGCCATATGCAGATCAGTATTTTAATTATCAAACAGTTTTTTGCAATCTCATGGACATAAGCTTTCCTCTAAAATCGTAACGAGGCATACGGCTGATAAACCATGTAATACAGACTGGTTCAGAGAAATAGTACGTAAAAGACAGCACGCACACATGACTGATGATTTAAACCAAGCATTTAAATTATTTTTATAACAAGGTTAACCGAGCCGCTTCGAGACTTAAGTACAATTGTACCATTTGTTACATGGCCGCCACTACGTTCTACAAACAGAAATTGCAGCAATGAATGGATCAGGATCCCACGATTTATGGAAACCCACACAGTGTTAACGTGAACAAGGCTACGGGGCCTGACAACATTCCAGCGTTGGTATTAAGAAATCACGCAAATGTTCCCGCCCCTCCATTAAGTGCAGAGAGAATAAGACAAGGTGTATTCCCTATGGAATGGAACATGGTCAATTTAATGCCGTTGCCAAAACCTGTGTCGATTGGAAAAAAAACATATTATACCAATAGCTGCTCAGGTGTTTGAATCAATAATAATAAGAATGGTGGACGAAGCCGTTGAAGGCGAAATTGATGCTAAGCAAATTTTGTGACGTCATAAGACCTAAAAATACATGAGGGATTCCCCGAGTAAAAGTTATCTCGAATAAATCCCCAAACATGGCGGCACAGTCGAGCTCCGTTTTGTTGCTTGAGGGCACTTAGCATTGTTACTGTTGGTTTTCCCATTGGCGGCCATGTTAACGTTTTGTCAGATTATAAGGAAACTGTACGTGGGGAAATGTTTTATATTTCTACACAGTTACTGCAGTCATGTCACTGATAAGCTGATAAAATTTCGTCAAAACCACATATATCAGGCTCTGTTAAAATGCATGCATGTGCACTCCCCGTCAATGTTGACAAAATGTAACATGTTTTTCCGCATCCGCAGGGTCATGTAAGAAAAAATGGTAACAAATCAATATGCCATCAACACTCTGCCTAACACGCGTCATTGCACTGCAGATACATCATAGCATTGACTCTACTAGTGTGCCTGCCCTACTGTACTCATTTCACAGAATTTTGTTTATCAAAATCTAAAATGACACAATTAGGCCCCTATTAAGGTACTACGTATTAACAATTGGTGTAAATGGTTATATTTAAATACATTCACACACACACACATATATATATATATATATATATATATATATATATATATATATATATATCATATATATATACACACACATACACACACACACACACACACACACACACACATATATATATATATATATATATATATATTTTATATATATATATATATATTATAACTAAACTAACTGTGTATCAAACTACCGTCATTATCTGTCATTTAACAGGCGCATGTGTGTTTGCTGAGACATTCTGAAGCATGTGTGCACCGAGATCAAACAGAAACAACTGTACACGTATCTGTAACAAAATGTGCCTGCATACAACTGATCGCAGATCTAAATAAAGTCCTTTGTCATCATCATCTGAAAGATAATCTGAAATATAGTTTCCGAAATATTTATATGTTATTACAACACGCAGAGTATCCATTTTAGTTTAAAGTCTGGGATAGAACATCCTTTTAAGGTCACATATCTAAATACCATAACTGCACTCTTCTTAGCATTGTATTTTATATCATGGCTCATTCCAAATTGATCACATTCATGTAGTAGCTGACATAATCCTGCTGATGAAGGTGACATCAAGACCAAATCATCAGTATACATTATGTGTTTAATAAGATAACCTCTGCTACTTCCAACATTACACATTTTAAGTTGTTCGCTCAATTCATCTACATATAGGGGAAACCCGGGCAATATGGAAGAGTTAACGTTCCGCTGTTCGTCGCACCCACATTTTGCGCATTAGGGTAACAGTTTGTTGTGTATCGGCCAAACACACCAAAACACAACAGAGCATGGTATTGTTTTTTGTTGACATCATTATTTTTTAATAAATACGGACTATCCCGTTTTACCCGCAAAATTCCCATTTTACCCGCATATATGGGTAAAATAGTATTTTGATCCGGGTAATATGGGATGCATACATTATATAGTTGTGTCATTCGTTAATGTGACGTGGTCTTACATATTCAGATTAGTTATTTTAAGTAACTGATATATTAAAACTAGTAAGCTACACAAAGATAAGCCAAGATTTGTGATACGGTAAGGTCGATTAAAGCCAAATTCTTTGTGAATTTGACTGCCGCACTTTGGACGGATTATTAATAATTATTCCGCTATAATTATGTAATGCATAGACCTCACATTTATATATAACTTAGGGAGCTACTAGTTAAATTTAATGATCTACAGAAACAGGCATATTGTCAAAGTAAATTGCATTTTTAATGTTTTTCAATGAAAATTACACAAACAAGACGGAATAACATACACAACTGTTGCAAACCAGTGAAAATTAAGCAGTTCGGTGCCCTATGGACCTTTAGCAAAGGTCACATCTAAAATAGTCAACATGCATAAATATACTATGTTGTGTAACCATTATCCACAGACTATTCTTTGCATATAGCGATTTCCCATATTACATGAGTGTCCCGTTTTACCCGGGTTTCCCCTATATTGAGTAAGTAAGGGGATAGTATCTCCCATTGTCTAATGCCATCGGTTACATTAAATATTAGTTAATTCTAACTATTTAATATACTTATATTCTAAATCAGTTATTAAATATGTTTAGTATTTCTTTATGTTTCCGTTCATATGCACATGTTCAGTAATCAAGTCCATTGAGTGCGCATGCGTCAGGTGCAGTCGTTTCGTTTTTACCAGCTTTACTATGGTCATTAACAGGATAAAATATAGCAGCTCTTACAAACTAAAATTCAGAGATGCTCAATAGTATCACATTAGGACATAACCCCTCAATAACTCTCCCAAACAATTTACCCTAAAGTACATTTTGTAAAATTAGATCCACGAACTTCGCTCAGTGAGGAAGACATGCACTAAAAATATTATCGTCTCACATCTTAACATCCACAGCCTATGAATTTGTTATGAACTGTCTGACTTATTTTCAAGCATGCTTGTGGACATTTTATTTATCAGTGAGACTAAGCTGGATTCTTCTTTTAATCAGGCTCAGTTTACCTACTTGGCTACAGGTCTTTCAGAAAAGACCGGACTGATCGAGGTGGGGGCATTTTAGCTTATGTTAGATCTGACTTACTAACACGATAGCGCCCCGACCTTGAGTTATAGAAAATGTGGAAAGCATCATTATTGAGACAACGGTTTGTGACCGCAAATGGGCGACCTTCGATGCTTAACTGTACTTTTATTGATAATTGACTTCATGTTCATTTTAACAATATAATTGTTACTGGAGACTTGAACTATGACCTCGTAAAACTTGACAAATCCAAACCTCTGTATACGGTGTGCGACATATTTTATTTTACTAATCTTATCAAGACTCCAACATGTTTTATGAAAGACGCACACCCGTCCATTTTAGATGTTATCCTTACAAATAGACCATCCCTTCTGTTTAACGTCACACATTTCACATGCGGTATTAGTGACTGACACAATATAATTTCTTGTGTTATTAAAAGTGCGGCTCCTCCACCAAACAAATGAAAAATTAAGTGTCGCTCATACAAATGATGAGAAGGTTTCAGTGAGGCAGTGGGTGTTAGCCCTTTGGATGTTGCCTGTGTTTCTGATGACGTGGATAACATTTACTGGGCTCATGAAATCCTCCTCACAGATGTTTTAAAGGAGCCTACCCCGCGATAACAGAGAACACAGTCAAAAAACAAACAAACTCCTTTTATGAGTTCAAAAATTCGTAAAGCAGCCTTTAAAAAGGCAATGCTTTTCAACATATAAAGAAATGGCGTACTATGCAGGCCAACTGGGAAGCTAACCGTATGCAAAGAAATATCTCTACCAAACTAAAACGTCATGGCAGTCCCTAGAACATCGCAGACACACAGCTAGGCTCACTATGATGTACAAGATTCAACAAGGCTTATAATTGACATCCGTCTTAGTAAATACACCCAGCCAGAGCGCACTCACAGTGCCACAGAACGTCTAGCCGCTGGGCGTAGAGGCCACCCTGTACAACTAAGGGTTCAAAGCTCCCGGATACAAGCCTATAAACATGCTCTCTTCATAAGCACAATAGAACCCTGGAACAAACTCACAGTCCAAACAATAAATGCTCCCTCCACACAGGCTTTCAAGCAGTGTCTTGAGTTTGACAGCAGAGCCTGTGGCTGTGACAGAGCTTAAAATATCGTGACCGCTGATTTTCACAAAGACTTGCACTTTATATGTTGTGGTAGGGCATGGTTACTGTAATATTATGTATATATATATATATATATATATATATATATATATATATATATATATAGTTATTATTATTATAAATATTTATACGCCATATTATTAATTTTTAATCAACACTTGATTGACGGTAGTGGATTATTGGAAGAAGAAAATGTAAAAAAACCATTAAAAGCGCGCGAAACACAAGCCCCCAACACAATTCAAACAAAGTTGTATTTTCTCACAATTTAATGTGACCAGAACAAATACAAACTACATTAAATTAGTTTCAAAAAATATATGCACACATCATCATATAAAAGAGTTAAGCAAATTACATAAAAGTAACGTTGTCACGTTATTCAACAGCTGAGATCCATATCTTTTTTATAGGTTGAATTCGTTTACTTCCTCCAATAATAAAAGATCCCGCCGGTTCAAGTGGCCTTCCACTCCGGTGCTGTGTACGTTGACATGTGGCCTTCCACTCCGGTGCGGTGTACGTTGACATGTGGCCTTCCACTCCGGTGCGGTGTACGTAGACGTGTGGCCTTCCACTCCGGTGCGGTGTACGTAGACGTGTGGCCTTCCACTCCGGTGCTGTGTACGTAGACGTGTGGCCTTCCACTCCGGTGCTGTGTACGTAGACGTGTGGCCTTCCACTCCGGTGCGATGTACGTAGACGTGTGGCCTTCCACTCCGGTGCGGTGTACGTAGACGTGTGGCCTTCCACTCCGGTGCGGTGTACGTAGACGTGTGGCCTTCCACTCCGGTGCGGTGTACGTAGACGTGTGGCCTTCCACTCCGGTGCGGTGTACGTAGACGTGTGGCCTTCCATTCCGGTGCTGTGTACGTAGACGTGTGGCCTTCCACTCCGGTGCTGTGTACGTAGACGTGTGGCCTTCCACTCCGGTGCTGTGTACGTAGACGTGTGGCCTTCCACTCCGGTGCTGTGTACGTCGACGTGTGGCCTTCCACTCCGGTGCAGTGTACGTTGACATGTGGCCTTCCACTCCAGTGCGGTGTACGATGACGTGTGGCCTTCCGTCCGGTGCGGTGTACGTTGACGTGGGTCCTTCCACTCCAGTGCGGTGTACGTTGACGTGGGTCCTTCCACTCCGGTGCGGTGTACGTTGACGTGTGGCCTTCCGTCCGGTGCGGTGTACGTTGACGTGTGGCCTTCCACTCCGATGTGGTGTACGTTGACGTGTGTCCTTCCACTCCGGTGCGGTGTACGTTCACGTGTGTCCTTCCACTCCGGCGTTTGGGGCTGCGCCTATGATGTTGAGCGTTATCAGCACTGTCTGAGTCAGTGCTGCTTTCAGTGCTACTCGTCCTGTTTCGGCGTCTGTGTTTTTGTTTTCTGTCTATATCGTATACGTCGACGTGTTTTAGTGAATTCACGAGAGATGTGCGCGGCCGCCACATTCGTAGCAGATGATGACGGGATGGAGAACGTCGTCGGTTTGTCATACAGGTACTTCGGTGTCTCCGTACGAGAAGCTGGTGTCATCGTTGTGTGGCGCTGGCGAGACTTTAACGTGCTGTAGTCTGCGCACGACACCTTCTACGACACGGTCAAAGCCAGTACCTAGCTGACCAGTGATAACCGTTGGTGGTTCAACACCAAAGACGACCTTTCTGGTAGATTGGGCGGTTTACCAAAAGCTCGCGCCGTGCACTGACGGTACATAACTTGCTCAACCGTCTCGACAATTGTTCTAGGCTTGCCGAACGTCATTGCGTAGCGAGGTGATAATGAGCGATCTGTTTGAGCCGTACCTGATATCGAGTGCTTCCTCCCTAAGTGAAGACAGCATTTGTTCCTGTTCTATCCACCGGCATATGCCCATGAAAACTCAGGACTAGTGGACCAAGTTCTCCCTTTCTGATGGCTTCCCATCAACACTTTGAAGACTTACATTTTGATATTTGAGGAGGTGGAGCTGGAGCCGCTCTTCCTCAGTACTGAGCTGGCGTTGCAGTTGATACTGGGGAGGTGGTGTGGTAGGCCGATATGTATAGGCGTCTCATGCTTCACTTACCTATTGAAGACATACGGGTGTGGTATTAAATCGTGTTTCGGCCTTGCACCGTGATAGTCCCCCGGTGGTGGAGGAGCAGGCGGTAATATGGCGCAGATGCGCTTTCAATTGTCGGACAAATCTGCACGTGTGGGCCCGAAGTGACGGGCCGCCTTGCCATGGTCGTGTTCGTTCATCTTGTGAAATAGTTCTTCGAGTTGCTCGTTTTGCTGACCACATTGCTATATTACTCGTTCTTAGATGTCATTGAAATATTGTGTGCCATTTCGTGGAATTGGCAATCGCATTTCTGAAATAAATTGGCTTGCAACTTAACAAACCAGCCATGTATGCTGGTAATGACAGAACCTGTGGATAGGTCAACTGCGAAACGTGTTACGCACGTTACGTTAGGCACGCCTGGGGAAGTGGGTCAGTGTTATTCCAGGAATAATGAGACACATCCTGTGGAAAAGAGCATATAATAGATACATATAGTGGAGCGGCTGTGTTGATTTCAGACACGTTGTGTGGCATTTCCTGCTTCTCAGGCGGTGTTCACAGCAGCGCACGTGCTGGAGTGTGATTAGGGCCCGGATTACTAACGATCGGTGCACCAAGATTCACAATGTCAACGGGGAGAAAGCTTGCTGCTTTTCATGTGTTTGTGAATGTGTAGTGTCGCAGTCACGTCAGTTGGTCTAGCTGTCAGTCAGTCGTGATGGTGAGACTGCGCGAGTAGCCCCGGGGACTGCGCTTATTGCTACACTCCCGGCCCCTGCTGGTCAGTACCGGTGTCGTGGTCCCAGATTCGGCCACTCCCAGATTCGGTCAAACGCATGCGCGCGCAAACGCAATCCCGCTCTTATGTGCTATGATGTAGCGTTGGTGACATTGGGCCTACTTCACGCCCGGGCAGAATTTCCTCAAATTGCTTATCGCGCAATAGTTTAATTTAAAACTTGCGAGTAACAATTATATTGGAATACTTGATATATTATTAACGAAAACTGTGATAGTAACAACTAAGAATCCTGGCCCAATACCGTGGCGGTCACAGATTCGTCAGATACGTGCCGAATCTTAGACCGACAGAGACCGGGGCTGACCAGGTCCAGCATACTGGGAATTTCCTTGCCAGTTCCGCCATCTGGCGATGAGCGTGGGCTACACTTCCACAATATTAACTTCGAAGCAGTTTAAATTCCCCTATCTAAGTTAAAATATGAAACTGGAAATACTTAAAATAGACCCAAAATACCATTTGAAAAGGGTAGTTTGTTTGCTGCAGAGTCTTACTCGGGGAGTGAACAAGACCTTCAGATATATGTAAGAGACTCCTCTTCCAACGGCATGCCAAGGTAAAACATATTGTTATAACGTTGTTCGATTTATACATCAGTAGGCCTATCACCATCATCACAATCAATGTGCTTGCTGCTGTTACAGTGAAATGTAGCGCCTTCGTTAGCCTAAATAATGTTACTTATCTATGAGCTTTTATGCGAATTTATAGTCTGGCAGAAATGTATTCTTTCGAGCCCAGAACAGAACTTATGCCGCTGAAATGTATTATAAAAACTGTATGGTACTCTAGATTACAACACCTTTCAGTAGTTCACGAATAGCATCAGTCCATGGTAGAATACGACGGGGCAATAGCCGTGCTACGTTCACGGTTGACCTGTCTGATTCGTTGTAAACATGCTTGCTCACAAACCACTTCTTAGAAGATTGCAAAGCACAATCAAATTTACCTACTCTCATATTAAGTGGGTCTTATAGCTCAAACATGTAGGCATTTATCGACGCGATGCTGTAGTAACTTAACTTGGCAAAACGTCGTCAACAGGGAACTTAATCGAAATGCGGATTCGGAGCAGTTCGGTTTCAATTATACTTGAACGACGACAAATTACGCTTTAGTTTAGTGCAATGTTTTCAAATGTAGGTGTGTATTCGTGCGTGCGTGCAGGCGTGCGAGCGTGCGTGCGTGCGTGCGTGCATGCGTGAGGGCATGAGTGTCTGCAACGATATATTTGTTTGGATGTGGGTGTAGATGCGACGGTGCGTGTATCTGCGTGTGCGCCAGCATGATTGTGTGCGTGTGTGCGTGTTTTTGTGAGTGTGTGCCGTGTGCATGTGTTTGTACATGTGTACATGCGACGGTGTGTGCGTACGGTGCGTGCGTGCGTGCGTGTATGCGTGGATGTGAGTGTGCAACGATACATATTTCGGGTGTATGTGTGCATGCGTCGGCGAGGGCGTGCATATGTATTTGTGTGTGCGTGTGCGCGGCATGATTGTGTGCGTATGTGCGTGTGCTTTTTGTGAGTATGTGTATTGTTTACGTACGCCTACCGTGTGTGCATGTTGCGTGTGTGTGCGTGTACAAGTTGCGTATGTGTGTGTATGTGTGGATGCGACGGTACGTCCGTTCGTATGTATATTTGTATATGCGCATGC
>JAODUO010000906.1:132500-193870 GCA_025642075.2 Ridgeia piscesae | reverse complement strand
AACACCCAACCACAGAGCAATGAACACCCAACCACAGAGCAGTGAACACCCAACCCCAGAGCAGTGAACACCCAACCCCAGAGCATGAACACCCAACCCCAGAGCAGTGAACACCCAACCCCAGAGCAGTGAACACCCAACCCCAGAGCAGTGAACACCCAACCCCAGAGCAATGAACACCCAACCCCAGAGCAGTGAACACCCAACCCCAGAGCAATGAACACCCAACCCCAGAGCAGTGAACACCCAACCCCAGAGCAGTGAATATCCAACCCCACCCCAGAGCAATGAACACCCAACCCCAGAGCAGTGAACACCCAACCACAGAGCAGTGAACACCCAACCACAGAGCAGTGAACACCCAACCACAGAGCAGTGAACACCCAACCCCAGAGCAGTGAACACCCAACCCCAGAGCAGTGAACACCCAACCCCAGAGCAGTGAACACCCAACCACAGAGCAGTGAACACCCAACCACAGAACAGTGAACACCCAACCACAGAGCGGTGAATTGTCAACCCCACCCCAGAACAATGAGGGCTCACAGCTAAATGAAAGAGAAACTTGTCCAACGTAAAACGTATATTGTGGTGGTCCTGGGGGCGAGAGTGTAATGTAGTAAATGTACACACCTGTGAGTCGTAAATATCAAGTGCCCCCTGGTGTTCTCCCTACAAACAACAAATATAATTTAATGAACCTTGAAACTGCATTCACATTCTAGGTATTTTTAGATAAGTGAGTACTAACTGTTTCTGTCTATTGCTACTGTATATCTCATGGAAATATTGCCTTCACTATATTAAGCTGGAGCAGGTCTGACCAGTTAGTTATGCTTACAACCCCTCACGTTGCGACAGTCATATCAATATGCATTTTTTATGAGAAAAAAACTGTTTAGGTGAATGGATCAGGTGAACCTGACATAGTTACTGTCACTTGGGTCTTTTCAAGTGGAGAGATGACAAATACCTCAGTGACTACCAGATTAATTATTCACAGTAGAGCACAAACATACTGATGCAGCAAGACTGCTGTGTCTGTGTGTGACACTACTGACTGCTGGTGTTGTCACTGTGTCTCTGTGTGACACTACTGCCTGCTGGTGTTGTCACTGTGTCTCTGTGTGACACTACTGACTGCTGGTGTTGTCACTGTGTCTGTGTGACACTACTGACTGCTGGTGTTGTCACTGTGTCTCTGTGTGACACTACTGACTGTTGGTGTTGTCACTGTGTCTCTGTGTGACACTACTGACTGTTGGTGTTGTCACTGTGTCTCTGTGTGACACTACTGACTGTTGGTGTTGTCACTGTGTCTCTGTGTGACACTACTGACTGTTGGTGTAGTCACTGTGTCTCTGTGTGACACTACTGACTGCTGGTGTTGTCACTGTGTCTCTGTGTGACACTACTGACTGCTGGTGTTGTCACTGTGTCTCTGTGTGACACTACTGACTGTTGGTGTGACACTACTGACTGCTGGTGTTGTCACTGTGTCTCTGTGTGACACTACTGACTGCTGGTGTTGTCACTGTGTCTGTGTGTGACACTACTGACTGCTGGTGTTGTCACTGTGTGACACTACTGACTGCTGGTGTTGTCACTGTGTCTTCTGTCAGGTTGTTTGATCTCAATGACAGCAACAACACGCAACTATCAGGTACAGTACACGAGTGTTTTGCATCGATGGAGCTAGTCGAAATGTTCTAAGTGTTAACTTCCCTAGACAGAACACATTTATTCTGAACTCACCATGTGTTCTGCAAATGCAGCCAGCTTGTAAGATGACATTTACACCTACCAGGGGGTATGTATCATTTCGAAGCCGGTCTACACATGGAAAAGACCAGTTTACAAAATGGGGCACACTCACCTGGTAATTATATTCTTATCATAAAATGTTTCTCAAAACAAAATATATCCACAATTGTCATATTTGTACAATAGTCCTTAAAACATAACTTAAACAACACTAAAAGACAAAACGTTAAAAGAACATAATTTCATCTTTCATGTTTAAAACATTGCTGCATGAATTTGAATCTGACCATATCTGCAAGTTGACCTACCTTCTCAATGTGGTAGACGGCCCAGTGCCAGAAGTTGTGACAAGCCAGCATTCCACAAGGCTGCAAGATATATGGCAGTATATTAGCCATTTCATGTTTTGTGTGCAAAGCAATGTTAGTATAAGTTTTCAACTAACTAGAACCAACTTTTTCTGTGTGTTCGGTCCACTGATCAACTCGTCAGCAAGCCGAGCCCAAAACTTGAAAGTGGCTGACGGTGTTTTCAAGTTCCTAATCAGCAACCACAAAACATGGAGGCATATCTGATAGTTGGTTGGAAGTGTTGGGTCCTTACAACCAAGCTCTTCACAAACAGAATGACATCTGGTTGTCCTCTCCCTGCTTTCATATGTAGATATGATTCAAAAAGTAAAACATTCTACTTTGTTTATATGTTCTAGTTATGAGAGACGACAAGATGGCTACCTCCCAGTCCTGCACAGTTGAGCTGAGGAAAGTGAGTCCTTCCTTCCACCGACCCTGCATTTCCAGCACGTGGGCCATGGAATGAGTAGACCACGCATCACTCCGGTTGATCTCCAGACCCTGAAACGTTCCAGATCCAGTAACAGTGACAACTTCTGCATTAGGCTTGTGCCTCCACGGTCAGACATAACTCAGTGACTACAATACCAGAGTCACTTCACACTTAGTGTAGTGTCTGCACTGTCACATGTGCTCTCTGTCAGTAGCAACAGGATAAAGCAGAATACTTTTATACTGCACTGTTCTTGCAAAAATAATTATAAAAAGGTAAGCCAGCGAGTCATCCATACTAATAATCTGACAACATTTTTCTGAGCCATACATCTAGCAACTATAAACATTCAGAGTTGCATTACAGGACTGTAACGATTTTCTTTAAAAAGTTCAGATAGAAGTGCATTTCTAAAAAAGTAACATTTAGAAACACAAACCTATAGCCCCTATTTAATTGCCACCTAAACACTGGCCACCATATTTTGCATCATTGTGTTGATATATATTAACAGCCAACAATTGCATTGTGAATAATGACATTTTTGTTGCCCTGTCACCTACTGGGCTGCAGCCAACTGGGTGCTTATCAACTACAACAGAAGTGGATGATTCCTCCACAATGGATAACTGAATCCTATTTAAATAATGACATATTTCGGCACTTGAGTATAATTGGGATCAACATCAATGTGTCGCTATAACTGTATGTTTTCCTAAACTAGATAGGTCATACTAACCCTAACCAAAATGATAATAATTTGTAATATCTATGTTCATTGTTTTACAAATATTTTGTTTCAGACATTTTTGACTTTGAAACCCAAAATAGTTCTCTGATTTGTGTCAGCCATAAGCGCAATCAATGGTCATGTGTTACAGCATAAATTGTGCATTTGGAATGAGCAAGAAACAGATTTTGTTGACGGCACCGCCTTTTCGGCATCAAAAGTGCGCTATGATGCACTGTTCATGGAATATGAACATGCAAGGAATGATGCGCGATTACTGAATTTACAAAATGAAGTAGCAAATGTTGCCAAAGATAACGGTAAAATTGGGGTTGTGCCAGGTTCAACACATGATTCCCAAAATTTCACTAACAGCAGACACAGAGAGATGAGATGTCTCAGAAAGCTCCTCGGCATCACCTACAGAGACCACATCTCCAACGAAGAGGTGCGAAACAGAACTCGGCAAGCCATTGGGCCCCACAAAGACCTCTTGACCACAGTAAAACGACGCAAACTGAAATGGTACGGGCACATAGCAAGATCTTCAGGGCTTGCCAAGATAATCCTGCAGGGCACAGTGCAAGGAGGGCGAAGATGAGGCAGACAGAAAAAGAGATGGGAGGACAACATCCCGGAATGGACGGGCATGACACTGGGCGCCGCCATGAGGAAGGCTGAGAGGCGAGAGGAATGGAGGGAGCTGGTTGCCAGGTCATCTGTGGCGCCCCAACGGTCCACTAAGACTACGGGATAGGTGAAGGTGAAGGACTGGGAAGTGAAGTCATACACACTAATCCGTATATCCTCGCTACTTATTTCTCAGTCAGTCTGTTCACCAGGCAGCCACTTACTGGTCCCCTATTCCTTACCCTCCAAATTGTCTGGGATTGGGGGCATGGCCCCCTGGCCCCCCTCCTCTGGCGCTGCCACTGTTCGTTGCTGCAGCCAGCGACAGAAGTGGAAAATTATTCCTAACTGAATCCTATTTGCACGATGTCACATTTCTTTGCGAAAGGGCAGGACTGGGAAGGAAAGTCTTGCACAGGCATCCTATAACGTCTGTACTCGGTGGTTCTGTGAATCAGGCAGCCAGTTACTGGTCCTCTGTTCACAACCATCGTAATTTTCTGGGATTGGGGGGCCATGGGGGGCCATAACACTGAATTAATATCACTGTTTGCTGTTCTTTGTTTAATTGGTACTTGGTGTATACAGATGGTTTATGACTGGTGGCGGTTAATTTCTCTTTTGGGATAAATAAAGTACATTTTACATTATCTTATTATCTTATCTTAAGTTAAAAGATAAATAATAATGCTAAATAGATGAATATTAAATTAGCATCTAATTTTTGAAGAAATATCCAGAAATGCACCCACCTTCCGCGCCACTTTTTCAGCTTGTGCAAACATGTTCGTCTCACACAAACCAAATGAATACATCCCCATCAGAAATCTGGTGAAAAGAAACAAACACAATATTCAATGCATTAATAACTTAACCAATTTATTAAACATAATTCAAATAATTCAACAAAACTGTGACGATTGACTGAAAACCAATAATTACTTGTGGTCGTCGCTGAAACTGTGGTTTTAAGTTTGATGTTAAATTCTTTTTCCATGTACTACTGGTTGTGTATAACTTGTGGAACTTTGTTACATCTACAAAGACATCCACGACTCCAAACAGTTTTGTGTTGAACAATCTGTCCAGCAGGTAGCGACACATTAGAGTGAAGTTATTAGTTCAGTCAATAGATGGCAATAGTAGGTATGAGTGCACAGCAGGTTTGTAGGCAGGGGTTTGGTTGGACACACCACACCAAGGGCATAACCACATGCAATACACTAGATTATTATCATTCAATTTTTTTAATTACAGCCATTGAGGATATGTCAAAACGAGTTCAGAGTTGCATAGCAAGGGTGTGATTTAGTCTCTGCATTTTACTCATTCTATTCTTTGCTTCCTGTCTGATATTATTTAATAAATTTTAAGGTCTATATTATTATATACCAGGAGCTTTCATGCAAACAACCAACACATTCATTGCTTACATAGGAACTCATCACCCAGTGTTGACTTACATCTTGTTCCAAGAGTCCACATAAACAGGATCGACATCTAGAGCCCTTTCTGTAGTTGCACAAACTCTTTTGAACACTCTCCTTCCTAGTGTGATTCTAGACAATATTACCCCATTTCACTATCAGTTACAAACTTACTTTCATAACCTCGCTACATCCACCCTTAATCCCTGCTCGACCCACCCGTCTGTTGACAACTGTCTACAACTTGTCAATTTTGAGACTGAGCAATCCTGTTGAGCTCCTCTGAGCTCGGCTTCCAAGGATTTAGTCACAGTAGTAGTAGCAGTTACCTTATTATTATTATCATAGATACAGCAGTTAAACTTATTGCTATTATTACCATACTGCAGCTATCTTGTCTGATTGTAAAAGTGAACAACTAAACATAATCAATAAAAGAACACTGCAGTGGTCACAAATCAGACGTATAAATGTGGGTTGACATTAACAGAGCTTTGACAAATACATCACCCATAATGCGGCATGTCAGTTGTCCAGTGCGGCATCACGCGTGCGATGGAGTCTCGCATCTGAGGCTGGAAACCCAGGTAGAAATACGAGTCGTGGGCAAATTTGAGGGCGAGCATGTCTAGGGGGTGATCAACCAGGATGTCTTCCCAAATGTTCGTTGCCCGGTCCATGTGTCTGAGGGGTAAATAAAAAATAATAAAAACATTTCTATAGCGATGTAAATCCAGATTACCCTGTTCAGAGGCGCTGTTACAAGAACATATAAATAGCATTAGACACATTCAAGATAAAAACGTCGCATCAACTGTCGAATTAAATTACCATTAAGAAATAATGTTGTAGAAAACACTAAAAGCACTATAGATTTAAGATAATAAAAACAGCACATAATAAAAAATTAAATAACTAAATTATTCTTAAAACATTACAGTTAGATCGAATGACGACATTAAATGAGAGTCACAGTTCAGGAATAAGACTTGTTTGGATAAATGAGTCTTCAGAAGTCTTGTAAAGTGTTGTAGAGAGTCACAGTTGCACATGTTGTGTGGAAGGTTATTCCATAGGTGGATGGAAGAAATATCAACAGTAGTATAGTAATAAATTAATAATACATCACTAAAAAATTAATAAAATATTTGATATAGAATACATTATTGTGTGATTGCCTAAATTAATATAAATCAACTAAAACATTGATTAGTATAATAATGGCAAGGATATACATAAAAGATTATAAATACAAAACAAATTAAGATGATTTTTTTCATTAATAATAGTATAGATTACAAATGTCTACAGTTACATGCACACACAGCTATATATAGACACAAACAGATTGTACAAGTCACAAGACAGAAGTGGACCTGGGCAGGGCATGTCAGCAGGACACAATATAACCGATGGGCTCTGCGTATTACTACAATGTACCTGCAAACCCTACGAAAGGAAAAGACCAAGAGGAAGACCGGCGAGACGTTGGAGAGATGAACTAGACTACTACTGGAAGGGTACCATCTGGCAGAGGATAGCGCAAGATAGGCAGATGTGGAAGCAGCATGCTGAGGCCTTCGCCCAACCACGGGATGCTATGGCTGCACAATGATGATGATGATATAGACACTTACATTATACGATTAAACTATTGCCATTTATTCATTTTGACAGAACTTTAACAAAAGTGGGAAGCTCCATGTCATTCTCCTTCAGAGACTGGGAGCTCGAGTACATGTGCTGATGTCTCTAAATCCTGGTACATATCTATGACTCATCAAGACACAATATGATACAGACAGAGGATGTGAAAACCACTGTACACAAAATTATAAAATACACAGACTGCATAAAATAAAATGTTATGTTATGTGTATTTTAGAATTGTTTGTAGTTTCTCTAGACTCAAGTTTGGCTTCACTAATTGTCATAATTACATAATTAAATTATATAATCCGCAGCACAGGACAGAGGGAGAGATGGAGAGACAAAGAGACTCAGGGAATGACGAAGAGAGAGAGAGAGATGGAGAGAGAGAGAGAGAGGGGAGAGAGAGAAAGAGAGAGAGAAAGAGTACAATCAACTATACAATACCCATCAGCACAGAGTTTCACGGCCGTCACATGTCTCTTTTCTCTGTCGCTGATCTCTGCATTTACAGCTGTTGCCAGCAGTTGTTTGGTGCTCTTTTGGAACTCCAGGTCAAGTCTCGGACTGTGGCCAGTGCCCATGAGGTCAAGGCCAATGGACATCACATGACCCATCACTGCAGAAGTGAGTGGACAGCCATTGTGACATTTCATGGACAGACGGAAGGGTGGGTGGGCGGGGTGGGGGCAGGGACAGGGGCATGGGCAGGGTGCAGGGGTAGGCAGGGTAATATATAACAGAGAGACAGACAGGGTGACATGACTGACAGATGCAAAGGCAAGGTGTAACATAACTGGCAGACAGACACCTTCTTGTAAAAACCCACCCGCTTAATATTTAAGGGTGTGTATAGTATAGCGTTATTAGTCTAGAAAGTATTACTTAACACAGAGGCCAAGACCAGACCAAGGCCAAAAGCGGACACAAAGCCCCGACGAATTCTAAAGATGTTTACTCCACTCGAGGCTTCAATGGAAACCCATCCTGGACCACACCGGCGGAGCGGATCTTAATGGTTATATATTACCAGCGAGTGATTTACTGAACATTGACTAAATCCTAGCGGAGACAGTTTGGACAAAGGTTGAATTTGTATAGATTTGCAGGTGTTTCTCGAGTACGTGATAATGTTAAACTAGCGTCCTTGGGCAAACCTTGCGACCGGAATTGTTAATTACACATGCGCACAAGATGCACTCTGGTTAATTGGCGGTTGACAAGAAAAGAGAGAAAAGAGAGAGAGAGAGAGAGAGATGAGAGAGCGGAGATCGAGAGCGACAGAAGATGCTCGCGACTCTCCCTCCTTTTGGCTATCTAAATTAAAACATGAGTATGAGACTGAAGCTCATACTTATCGAGATTATCAAAATTACCGGCAACAGACACGCAGTGACTTCGATGTTACTAGCACTATGTTAAAGTCTATTGCCAACGCAATGTATATCTTTTGAAATTATGTATACGAACGTGAACTTCAAATTGTGAATAAAATATCCGAGATCGAACCTGGAACGAGCGTCTGTCACTTTACCCTGAATCGGGGGTTAAACCGATTCTGGCGAGCGCACACGAGAGGAACGACATACACACCAACGCACACACACTCACACATATCATGCGGAGTAACTTCCCCCGCGCACGCGTCCCAAGGGGGGTCGTTCTCTACACTGGCTGCGCGTGCCAGCTCGGATTTTCATAGACAACGGTTCGTGTCGACGCACGGAAAATTCAATCCACACTGGCTTAGCGCGCTAGCTCGGATTTTCACAGACAACGGTTGGCGTCGACACAAGGAAGAGACACCGACGAACGCGCCAACTGGGATCTTCACAGACAACGGTTCTCATCGACACAAGGAAAAGACAACAACAACATTACTACTGTGAGTACGAACAATATTACCATTGTGAACCACATCGTGAACACTCGGCATTGAGCGTCGCGACGGCGATTACCATTTGACTATTTGCAAAAATGTATTTGCTCACGCACTCAAACATCGCGACTAGATTGATGAGTCAGAAGACTGTGATGGATGATGAACGAATGTGGATACGTCACCAATAGCCTCAGATGCAGTGTGACATTATCCCGGCGGCACCCTCCGATTGTGACCGACAGACCGGTCAGCCATGGCAGACAGAACATTCAGCGCACGAGCGGCCACCCGTAGACGACGGCGTACAGGACATTGACGTGATGAGGGTGACAATGAAGGCACACCCCACATGCCCCCGACTGTCGCACAGATGTGCGCCAGACAGCGGGACAACCCTGTTACGCGCCGATTTCAGACGAGATGCTCAACTCATCAGCGACGCTTAACCGCGCGGCGTCTCGACACGACTGACTTGACGCCTGCAGACGACAGTAACGAAAACATACAAATTGATCCTGTGATTTCGCACTCTAAAAAGCGTACAGTCGCGGCACCGACTATCGCTTATCATAAACGCACAAAATGGAGTCATATCGACTTTGTTTATTGCTTTACGCGAGCTGCGTTTTAGTGAGAGCATCTGACTACAACGTGACGGACATACCTTTGAACGAACCACGGCTACTGACTGACGGCATCCTTGTGACGGGTGGCGACGAAACGAGAAATCACGCCGCCACTTGGGTCGTGCTTATTACTATTAACCCACCGACTGAACAACCAGGACTACGACAGAAACTACGACGCTTCCGGACAGTCATACAAAACTTGAACTACTTCCACGGAGTAGACAACGCCACTCTGGAAACGTGGGATATTCGTATCACCGACATTGAGAATACGATGTTCTCCACGGGCCCGATTGCGCAACGGACCCGCCGGGGAATCCTGAACATTGTCGGTGAGTTGAGTCGCTCACTTTTCGGAACAGCAACGGACACGGACGTGGCGGAATGCAGACGACAAATCGAACTATTAAAGACACGTGACAGACGAGTGGTTCATTCTGTAAGTAAAATGCTGTCCGTAATCAATCAGACTCACAACGCAGTGGTACAGAATCGAAAACATATTAATTCCTTACAGGATTATGTTGAGAAAGTGTCACTAGAAGTACGCCACATGGCTAATCTTTGGCAAAAACAGGACAACTTGTTACAAATTGTTGCAGCGAAATTACGCGTCGAACAATTACTGGCCGCTATGGAGGCCAGGCACGATCATTGGTTACAACAAGTAGCCAGATTTAACAGACAGAAAGCCTCACTAGAATTAGGTTTTCTGACAGAAGAGCTTCTGAGTAGACGGGAGCTAACTAATATATTAACCTCAGCGAAATCTTCTGGTTTTCATGCACCAAAATTGCAGTGGTATTACGCACACATGCGCATATCATCAATATTTCGCTCAGAACAGCAATTGCTGTTCCGTGTCAAATTACCATTGACCGATAATATTAATTATAACCGCTATCACATCACAACTTGGCCCGTACCACACCCATCACGCAAATTCAACGCACAAATACAAGTCACGTCAGACATTGCATTACACACACTGACTGGCGGAATATTCCGCCCAAACTCGTGTCAGGGAAGGAATCCGATGATTTGTAGGGCAGGTGCAGTTTACGATAGAACTCGTTTTAAATGTCCGAGAGGCATTTTAACAGGAGAGCCAGAACTACGTAAAACTTGCCGAGTGAAACTTACCAAAGTTATCGATGCCGAAACACAAGTCATTGAATTGATTCCAGGCACATTTATAATCTTGTCTGTAGGAGAGACAGTGTCTTTATTCTGTTCCAGTAGCCCAGAGAGTCGCCTTGAATTGCCCGCCGGCGCTTCTGCTCTACGTTTAAATCGTGGTTGTCGCGTGACAGCGCAAGGTTGGTCTATTTCTAGCATCGCCCGATTTAGTTCAACTGTTATGGTGGATTTTGCAGTTATCAACATTCCGCCCATGAAACTCCTTAATCTAATTCCTCACGAGACACTTCTGACGCAGTTAGCCAGCCCAGTCTGGGACTCCTTAGGCGAAATTAATGACGTCCAATTAGACGCCCTCCCGTTAAACGATAACGATGTTCTTACATGGGGGTCGTATTCAGGTCATGTTTCATGGACAGTGGCCCTACTGGTTATTGTCCTGTCGGCTGGACTAATTTACATTCTCTTTGTATTGTATAGGCATCACTTAATTAAGCCTATAACCGTTCGACAACCACCCCCCACACAAACTGACGACGACACTCCTGGCCCCTCCAATTCGGAGCCCAGCAGTCCCGCTAGGAAATCGGTTATTTATCACGCCCCTACCAAAACTGTTTCCTTACCTTCGCCATGGAGCATCCCTAGCGATTCTGCTCAGACCTCAGGAAAATACCTTGAATTGCAACGTACCCAGTAAACAGCTCTAAACATTGAATCAACCCCTCGCTGTCTCTCCTATTATTGTCTAATAGTATCCTTCTTCATCCCACAGCACGGTACTCCACAAATGTAGCCACTTTGTGAAATGGTATGACGACCATTCCGTGAGGATGTTACAACTAGAGCCATAATGTATAAGACGCTCCTCCTTAAACGAAAAGGGTAGTGCTTCCATCATAACACACCACATTACACGTAAAATGAATCCGGTAGCTCCGCGAAACTATCGCGTTTCGTGAAACGGAAATAAAACACCCGTTCCGTGAGTTAGTTTCCCCTTATGCGTGAACATGTTTCCACACATGTTGTCCTTTTTCTTTGGTCGGCGACCTAGTGGTTGCTAAAATAGCTTATTGTACGCACTTTTATAATACTCGGCGTGTCGACTCTTGCATGTCACGCTGCCACCGGTCCGTCGGAGACGGACATTACCAATTAAAAACAAATAAACACATGAATGAAGCAAAACATATAAACAAATCAAATTACAAATCACCCTTCTCATCATGAAAAAAAAAATCATCGTCATCATTGTCACTTCATGCTTCTTTGGCGGCGTCTACGAACCGCGTAGTTATTGCATAATGTGTTGCAAAGTACAGTGGTTGTAATTTCCTTCCGCCCTCTCCTCCCTGGTCCTGCGTCGGGCGGCGCAGTATCACAATCTTACTCATCGGTCATCACCAGTGGCATTCTCAGGTCGTGCCACCTTCTTTTTCAGCGGTTGATAACATGTAACCATGGCATGATTTCTTTGTGTGGTTTCCACTTATATGTATGATGTAATCCTGATGTGTATACGAATCCTCGTTACAGGACAGTCACGGAGACACGTGCCAGTTTTATATTCTTTCAATTAATTGACACATGTGTGTAGTACTATGTCGTTTTGAATTTCCGCCGAGAGAAATTCTCACATTGACAAGTGTTTATATTCTTTAACATGCTTGATGTCATTGTATACGCTTATGTAGCTTTGAATTGAATTTCCGCCGAGAGAAATTCTCACAAGTGTTGTATCTCCTTAACATGCTTGATGTCATTGTATAATCAATTGGTCGCTTATAATTGAATTTCCGCTGAGTAAAACTCTGCGTATGACGACTGTTTGTATTTCTTATATACGTGTGGTTTTTGTATAATGCTTTGTCGACTTGACGGAAATTTCCGTAGAGCGTCATTTAAAATTGGACGACTGTTTGTAAACAACCTTTACTTACAGGATGCGAGTGTAGCCATTGTATATTAGTACCTAGACACTGTTACTAGACATGTTTGCAACGACAACTCTATATAGAGAAGTTTCCATTATATTAATCTTGGTGGTTTTTATTAGTATAATTGGTATAGTTGAAAAATGTAATTTTCAACTCGTGGTAGAGGGCGAATGTAAAAACCCACCCGCTTAATATTTAAGGGTGTGTATAGTATAGCGTTATTAGTCTAGAAAGTATTACTTAACACAGAGGCCAAGACCAGACCAAGGCCAAAAGCGGACACAAAGCCCCGACGAATTCTAAAGATGTTTACTCCACTCGAGGCTTCAATGGAAACCCATCCTGGACCACACCGGCGGAGCGGATCTTAATGGTTATATATTACCAGCGAGTGATTTACTGAACATTGACTAAATCCTAGCGGAGACAGTTTGGACAAAGGTTGAATTTGTATAGATTTGCAGGTGTTTCTCGAGTACGTGATAACGTTAAACTAGCGTCCTTGGGCAAACCTTGCGACCGGAATTGTTAATTACACATGCGCACAAGATGCACTCTGGTTAATTGGCGGTTGACAAGAAAAGAGAGAAAAGAGAGAGAGAGAGAGAGAGAGATGAGAGAGCGGAGATCGAGAGCGACAGAAGATGCTCGCGACTCTCCCTCCTTTTGGCTATCTAAATTAAAACATGAGTATGAGACTGAAGCTCATACTTATCGAGATTATCAAAATTACCGGCATGTATTTAAAATGTTAAATTGTAGGAGCGCTGTAGTGGACTGGCAACAGACACGCAGTGACTTCGATGTTACTAGCACTATGTTAAAGTCTATTGCCAACGCAATGTATATCTTTTGAAATTATGTATACGAACGTGAACTTCAAATTGTGAATAAAATATCCGAGATCGAACCTGGAACGAGCGTCTGTCACTTTACCCTGAATCGGGGGTTAAACCGATTCTGGCGAGCGCACACGAGAGGAACGACATACACACCAACGCACACACACTCACACATATCATGCGGAGTAACTTCCCCCGTGCACGCGTCCCAAGGGGGGTCGTTCTCTACATTCTGACCTATGCACCAGATCTTAGCAAACCAGTGAATGATAGTGAAATAAATCAACCATGATTTTAAATAAAGATTAATGTTTTGATGCGCCGATGTTCCTTAAAATTTAGTTTGCCAGATAAATTACATCACGGTTAAAAACAAACAGACGTACAAATAAACTCACTGACATTTACTGTTAACGACTGTGATAATATTAGACATGTTTGTTATTCAACTGTGTCTAAGCTTGTTCATAGTTCAAGTGCAAGCTTATGTGAAGATAAAATTAGCTGAATTTGTTTATCAGACATACCAAAGTTGGGGTCAGCTTCGAGAAGTTTTGCTGCTGAAGCCTCCAGACCTCCCACACTGGCCTCGTCATACCAGCCGATGTACTGAAATAAACAACAGCGTAACGTAACATGTCAATTTACTGATCACCTTTTTGCAGCTTTGTTATTTACCTGCAACAACTGTGTTTATCTGGACTGGTGTGTAAAATATATACGTACGTAAAAGTGTAATACGTATTAATCTTGTTTTATATAGGTGTGTTGTTGTACGATTTCCACAATAAATGTGACTAAAACAGCCTAATTGTTTTAACAACATTTCCAGCATATTATAAATGGAACAAAATAGCTGTAATAAAATAGGTTTTGTACCACAATTGCAACTGTTTTATGTCTCTTTCAAATGTTCACACAACACTCGAATATTACGTATTACCAGCTACATTAACAACTTAATGTGAAAGGCTGAAAGTTCAGAGATGCAATTTTTGAGTTTTGCTTCAGTTTGATCTACAGTTTCTACACCCATAGGTGCATCAGTTGTGTTCAATGTTTACGATGGAACTAAGTCAAGTCAACTTAGCTATGTCAACATGATGTCCTATCACTCACCTGTGTCAAGGTGGCATCATACAACTTACACGCTTCGTTACTCGTAGTCGACAGAGGCAGCCCAAGATTCCGCCATTCCTGAAACATAAGCATTTGTTTCTAAGAGTCGGTGGGTGTTGTCATTGCTTCTCCTCAATACAGACTGTCAGGTTTTAATAACGCTGAACATTAACACAGATCTTCAGTTAATTGACAGAAGTAGAGAAAGACTTGTAGGGGCGCTGAAACCATGTAGTTGGTGGTTGAAGATAGCATTAACACCCATCTTTTAGGGAGTGTATTTTGTGTGTGTGTATGGGGTGGGGGTGGTAATTGGTCATGGTGTGTTTGGAGAGAGGATTAGCTACCTAATTTAGGTAGGAATTGAGGCATTTTGCATGTGTTTTGGCAAGTCTCTGTAAGGTCACAAAGTGAAGTTTTTTAAGAGCTTCAAATTGGGTTTTGGTGAGTCTCAAGGGAAGTTCAACAAAACACTTTTTGAGAGTTATAAGGCACACATAGCGATTATCCCAAAAAAGAATTATCCAACAGCGCCCTCTACCCATATTAATTTTATTCCAGAATCCAGTGGCAGCAAATTCAATAAAATAATGTTTCCGTCTAGTACTTAAGACACATGTATGCTGTGTGTGTCACAAGAGTCTATTGAACTGTCTTTAAATACACAAAATGTATCATTTTGTATATGAATGCGACTTATTATACAGTTTTATGATTCTGCAGACATGTAGACTAGACTTAGATCTGTGTCCCACTTGTTCAGTTAATAGAAACAGCAGCAGCGGTACAAAGCAAAGAGGAATTTTCCATGAGGCCTGTTTGAGTGACATTTATGTTTCCAATGACACGTTTGTACTAGAGCACTTGCAACTGAGTAAATTATTGAGATGTGAGAAAAGTACATGTCATTTGCTTTGTAGCAGTCCAGACAGGAGAGTTTGGAGGCACATGAAGGTGTGTAATTTGGCCCTTTGGTGGCCCGGTGGCCTGAAGCAGCAACATTAAAACTGAAACACTAACACAAAACACAACTACTACTGAAGCAGGCAGCTCCAGGCAGGGCCGGGCCAGCGGAAAAAGAATTGGAATCAAATTGATCAATTAAATCCTAATTCAATTCAGGAATTGGAGCAGGAATTGGAATCGAAAGATTTGTAACAAAACGGATTGAATTGGAATTGAAAGATTTTGAAATTAATTGAAATTGAATGAAAAGGAATTGAGCATCTGATATTTTTGTGATGTTCCGAAGGATATTTTTCACACTGTTGGTAGTATTGCTGTGCAGGCAATGGTGTTTAGTGACCATGAAAAGTTTGACAATGAAGCTACTGGTCAAACATTACCTAGGAGTTAATCAGTGGATGAAACTGATGAATGGGAAGTTAGTTAGGCTTGTGTTACTGCCTTGTGTGAATGAGTGCTGGCTGGGGACTGCTTCAAAGAACAACTGTAATTGCCCAGATAGTAATAACACTTTCCCAGTATCACATGCTAAGCAAATACTTAGGTTAGCACAAACAATACCAGGATACCTGCAAACACTCCAGTGTGTAACCAATTAAGGTCCAAAGATTACCAACGCAAACATAAGCTCAGGCAGTGAAGACTGAAGAGGCCAGAATGTGACAACTGCAGTGATGGTAATTGCTATAAGCAGGGGATGAGACAGGGGAGAGAGAAAAATAAAGGAAAAAATTACATGGGGCAAATAAGGGTGTGATATGAGTGAGCGAATGAGTGAACATCCCGGTCTGGGGGTTCGGGAAAATTGTTCTGTTTTGCCGTCTCTCAGAAGGTAAGCCCTCTGGGGTGTATCAAAAGCACAAAGATTGTCATTTTTTAAATATGCAATTTAATGTTTTTGACCCAAGGGAAGGATTTTTTTCATATTTCCAACCAATCCCATCTTCACCCATTCTTGATCAACTCCCCGCTGCCTCGTTCAAGGATATCTTGCCTCAGGGACATCTTCAATTCTGTCAAGCAGCGTCGCACTGAAATACCCATTTTAGCATTGAAGAATACCATATTATCGCCCACAAGCCGGCCAAGTTTGCACTCAAGTAGATGGAACGAAACACACAACTTTTAAATACGTAAGACTCATCATAGTGTTCACTGTAGAATGTGAGAAATCTCGCAAATATAGGCATTATGATCGCCAATTTCACTCACCGAATTAGGGCTAGATTTGCCAGCTTGATTCAGACAGATGTTTATCCCTAGCGCAAACATTCATGCCGCTGTCATTCAGTGCTTCTTTCGCGCGATTTGTTCCTCTCAGCCAAGCAGAGACCTTTTCAGTTACTACAGCCAATCACAGCATCGTAGTAAAAAGTTTCATTGATGATTCTGTCCCGGGTTCTGTGACCTTCCTCGCGCGATGCATTGTGGGTTGAGGCACGGTACTGCCATCAGGTTACACCCAGGACAATGCTAAACAGAGAATATTTGACATATCGTTTAGCCCAAGGTCTGGTTGTTAGTTACTGTGGGGGCCGGTGTGGTGCACTTGTGATGCATATCTACCGCAACTTATTGCACACAGTGAACAGCGAAGTAAAACGATCGATAGGTTTCTGATGACTGCCTTCAGCTGTTCAGGCTCAGCCGGGCTTGTTGCAAGCTTGGCTTGGCTCGAAGTTATGGACTCCCATATGCCCCCCCTAAAAATATTTCTTCCCGGATTTACACGTTTTCCGACTACAAAATGCCGGAAAATCGGCAAAAAACGGAAAAATCTCATCCCTGTATAAGTAGTTGATGCCAGAAAGATAGTAGAGACTATAGACTCAGACATTTTACCCAGTGGGCACACGACGTCTTTTAGACGTCTAATAGTGGTCGATTTTTGGTCATTTTGATGACGTCTATAAATGAAGTAAATATGATGTCTATTAGACGTCTTTCTATTGACGTCTATATAGCGCAAACAAAATGATATCAATTAGACATCATTTTATTGACATCTATTTTATGCCGGCTAATTTACGTCTATTAGACATCTTCATATTGACATCTACATCACGCCGACAATTTGACATCTATTAGACGTAGCTTTATTGACTTCAAAATGATGTCGACAAGTAACTTGTTCGCGATGTCTATTAGACGTCTTTCTGTTGATATCTATATCATATGCCGGCTAATTGACATCTATTAGATATGTTTCTCTTGACATCTATATAACGTCAGCAAATCGACATATATTAGATATATTTTAGACGTCACGCCAACTGACATACCAGGGTAATTTATATTAGATAGTAAAAAAAATTTTAAAAATAGTAAAACAAGCCACTCCTTTCGTTTAAAACATCCAGTTTAACACAGCATTCACTGTAAGCATGTTTTCGTTTATATATGTTGATATTCCTTCAACTCTCTTCACGCACTTGAATAAACTTATGGTATATTGCCATGGGCGTCGATCGTTGGGGGATGGGGGATGCGGCCCCCCACTTTTCAGCTTGAGGGGGACAGCATAGGAAATGTCCCCCCACTTTTTTCAGTTAAAACAAATTTACAGGCATATAGCGAGAGTGACCACTCCACTCCCTTAAAAACCCTATGTTAGTATAAATATACCAGTTCAGACATAAACTTCCGACTACCCTGTAGAAAATCACTAGATAAATTGCTTGGTTGGCCGCAGCGCACAACTTTATCTTAGTCCGGTAAATATTCATCATACGTACACACATACATAGATAGATATATAGATACACAGATACATACATATGTACATACGTACATATGTACATACATATGTACGTACATACGTACGTACGTACGTACATACATACATACATACATATATGTATATAAATTCGTCCCCCATACCCCCACTTTTAAAACTGGATCGACGCCTCTGTATATTGTTGGTATCCTTAAACACGATCAAAGCATCTACAAAAGCGCTCGGAATATTTGATTAATGGGTTTACGACCATCTCATGCAGCTAATGGTCATCTTGGGCGAGGGGTTGTTTGGAAAACAGATGAATCATTGGGCGGGTGGTCCAGCCAAGGGTATCGTTTTAACACCAACCAGCCGCTATCGTTGACAGGTAATTTTTCATCTAGACGATAAGGCGCTGGGCTGGGATATTATGTTCAACGACCGAAATACTGGTAATCTGGAGAGTGAAGGCATTTGCAAAAAGAGAGGGAAGCCGAAGGATCACACAATTTGAGAGGTATGTACTGCATGCTATCTAATTTTTTTTTAAATAAATTGTAATTTTTAGCCAGTCGAACACGTTCAGCAGTTCAACACTTGTCTTGGCTTAAGTTTTTACTGGATATCTCTAGTAATTACCGCCAGATGTAACATAGAATGCATTTACACAAACAGCAATCTGATGACGTAGATGTGCATCGAACTGTTTTAAAGGTGGGGAATTGATTTTAATATGTATTTATGTGTATGCAAAGTGTAATATAATAATAATATATAATATAACCTGACATACATATAACATTGCTATCAGTAAATAAAAAATATTTATAGTTGCTATTCTAAAATAAACAAAGGCATTTAATTTATGCTACTCAAATAGTTGGCTACATGTATATGATTTGTTTGACTAATGTCTTGTGTGTAGGGAGTCTCAATATAATGTTTTTGGTCAAATCTTTAATTTACCGGTAAGCACAAATGATGGAATCTAAATTAAAGTTTTTGGTTAATTGGTAGATGGGAATCTTGAGATTAAGATTATTATATCAGCTGTGGAGTAGCCACAGGGGGAAACCAACAGGGCCATGGGTCTACCCCACACCAAATAATTGGAGGGTAGGCTGTGGTTGCCTGAGTCATAGAGTGACACAGGGCAGAGGTTATAGGGATGGATCCCAAATGGGATTAAGTTACACAAAGTGCATGCATCTGCTCCTTCTGCCTTAGGAGGCAAGCATCAAGCAGATTGCTGCCTAAGGGATGACAGGGCAACAAAAAACATTATTTGCAATATGCTTGATGACTATAGTGCTTATTAATTAGGATGCAAACTGATAGAGCCCAGCATGATGATTATTTACTGGACTAGATTAAGTTGTTAAGAGATGGTAGAATATGATTGTTTTATTAGCATATGCATACTTTATCAAAGTAGTAATGCATTGTTTTTTTAATTTATTTATTTATTTTTACTATTATTATTATTTAAATTAAAATAGGAGTAATCACTGTAAAAAGGCACATAACAATGATTTGGATGGGGTGCTATATAAGAAATAAATTATTATTATTACTGTTATTATTAGTTTGTTTCATACAATAAACAATGGGATTAAATATCGAGTTGTAACCTTATCCCTTGAAATTGTAATACATTTGATTTATGTAATTGGACCCATCTCTGAAGGTGGATATGTGTTGTATTTCAGGTTTGGTGTGCTGCTAAAGAAAAATATAATAACAACAAATCAGAATGGCTTATTTGAGGCTCTGGCGCAAACATCAAGCTGAAGTTCTAGCACTGGCGGGAAGTAGTGAGACGAGTGATGAGAATAAGCAATCTGATGATGAACAGGGACATGGAGGCCTCAATGATCCACCCATATATATATATATATATATATATATATATATATATATATATATATATATATATATATATATATATATATATATATATATATATATATATATTCATATTAGTGTTACTCAAATAATTTCATTTATTTCACAGGGTTCCTGAAACGAGTCATCCAGAAACTCATTGAAATGAGAGAGCACCTGGAAAGAATAGAACGGAAACTTGACAACCACGATGATGATGATTTGTATGGGTGGGATGGGCCAATTGAGACACTGGAAGAGTTAAAAAGAATTTGAGGTTCAACTGGCTGACGTACAGTTCAGAAGAAAGTTGGTAAATATAATAAAAAGTATACCATCAACCCAGAACATTGTGTATTTACCAATTTTGGAATGTCACCCAAATAATGTAATAATAATGAAAATACTACTGTGGGTAAAAGGGAGAATGTGGTAACCATACAGCAGTTGGTAATCTTCCAACATAATATATAGTTTTAAACAACAAGGCCTGTGAGTCTTGGTGTTATTTGTCAGATCCAGTTCAACATTTTCTAAATAAATAAATTAGTGTTTGTTATAATTATTGTTACACTTCAGCCAGCACCTCGCCAATTTATGATCCCTAGCACATGTACCCAATAATCAACAATGTTTTTCAATCTTTCCTCTACCCATACACTATATTCACACTGGACACGACCACCCTGAAATAATGTTTTATTGAAATGTTTCCTGGCAGGTACAATTAATACTAAAACTAATGCTGTTTAATTTGTTGCTTTCAAAGATTGCCCATTGTGCCAGGATTGGCGGGACTGACGCCCAACACATGGTGAAACAAGTAATCATGAGGTAGGTGCATATCTATTTGTATATCAAATGTAACATTTCAACTGGCATGTGTATATATCAGATAACATCGATCTTGCATAAAGGCCTGTCCACCACCGTCTGTAGCCAGGTACTCATTTATACAGCTGAGTGAACTGGCGCGATGTATAGGAAAAAACTTGCCTAAGGCTTAACACGGCAGCACAGGATTCGAACCAGGGTTCTCTTATTTGAAAGGCCGATGCTCTACCCATGAGCTATAGTGCGCCCTACAATAGCTCAGCTATACTAGCTGATCGAGCTACCCAGTATTGTCCATAATATATACCAGACACCCAAAACCCATCACAAATGTTTCCAGCCTATCTGTATGACCAGGTAATAACTTGTAACTGGTCAGTGGTCTAGTTGTTGGGAAAACATTTTGTGAGAAATTACATGCGCTCGCCAAGTGATATGTACTCAACCCAAATGCTTTGACTAAACCTGCATTAAGCAAGTGTAAGTCATTAACAGTGACATAGCTGTTTTGCTGGTTTTCCATAATTTATATAGAAAGCTTGCCAGCTTCAATATGCACTTTCCCAAGCCACCAGTATGTGAGCTGTTGGGACTTGGGAGCCTTGATATTTCATGAAATAAAAATGTATTATATATGCTGCACCTAATAAAAATATTACCCATAATGGTTATCTGTGAATATTGCTCTGTTCAACAGGTTGATGAGTGTTACCCTGCAGAAGGAATTCAACATGATGGGACTCAACAGGGCAAAGGTTGCCTTTGGCAAGACAGCTCTATGCCGTGTGATAGAAGGTAAATAATTGTTTATTTCTAAATGTTTATTAACATGCCCTGAATAACATTGCCTGTTTAGTGACAGATATAACAATGTTGGTAGATTTGGGGGATATGTAGATTTGTTATATTAATCAGACCCTGTGTGAGGGCATCAATGAAATGTCAGTATTCAACTTTTATATTACAAAAAATGTTCCTAATTTAACACACATTTCATCACATTTGTTAGCAAGTCCCTTGACAAACCTGGCAAGATATCAGTAATAGTTTATATGCCTGATTGGAATATAATTTATATAGTGATAACATTGGTTCATCTCTAAACAATCCTCTTGTACTTTTAATTAATTAATACAGGGCTGCCTACCATTGCGGATTTTGTGTAATCTTTATAGAAATTGACCTCAAATACAGTATTACGGAAACTGCTCTTGCACTATGGAAATAAACATATCAGACTATAAGAATTTATGCACATCAAAGAACTGCTATAAATAATGTCCTGACAAGTTCATACCCGTGGCAGCTGGGCAGGGAACAAACCCACTGACTAGAGAAAGAAACAATTTCTCAACAGCTTAACAACATGGTGTTCAGTTACAGACAGGTCTGTAGTAGCCTGTCAATGTGGCTAGTTCTTAGAAAGACTTGATTGAGTATATACTAGCAGTATTGTGGATGTATTGACTTCATGTTTTTTTTCTGAGGCAGGGCATCATTTCAATGAGTTCTCCCTAGAATAAATTGTTATCACCATACTCTTCTTATGGGAGATGACGTTACAAAAAAGTCCCTAGATCAGGGGAAAATGTTGATATTGAATGCCTTTTTCAATGCCATAGGGTCTATGTGACCTTCCCAGTGTACATCCATATTCATACATAAGGGTAGTGCCCCCACCCCCACACCCCCATCATTACGGAAATTATTTCTGTCATGTATAGGCAGCCCTGTTAATAGTGACAATTATAATGTGACAATGCAACATAAAATATGAAATGTTATTTATACCAATGTTTGCTAGTGATAATTGGAAGATATATTATAAATATTTGTTACCACTTTGTTTTCATATTACAGAGAGTGTCGTTGCAAGTCATCAGACCACGATAACCGAAGTCAGGACCAAAATCGCGAAGTTTCTGCGTTACGCATACACCAGATCTTAAGTAGTAAACCTTTCTGAAAATGTTAATGTTATTGATCAAGATTAGTTTTATACATTTAAATTGATTATAGTGGAATTTCTTGGAATGTTGTAAATTTGTTCACATCTTGTGCCAGCATGTTTAGTAAGAATTTCAAAAATGCCTAAAGCATAACTGATTTGAATTATTGACTACTGTGTACATAATGATTATGTTATCATGCTAGTGAGTACAAGACTTAGTACCTATTATTGTATTACTTACAGTGTTTCCCCTGCTATATAATGAATGAGGTGGGCCACCTCACTGTTTTTCTAAGCTACCTCGCTAAAAATATGCTAAAATTGCCACCTCGTAGCTATATCTTGCGATAAACATGCTTACATGATGTTACCTTGTAGTTATGCACTTGTTTCCTCTTCATTTCCCAGGTAGTAGGCTAAACACCCTTCAGAATGCACCATTTTAAAGATCGTCTTAAAAAAATTCTGGGTGGGAGTGCCCCCGGATACATATATTTAGTGTCGCATTATGCCTTCGGTGCTCGCTCAGCCCTCCCTACCACCTTGCCCATCATTTTACTCAGGGGAAACACTGACATATATTTGTAGTTAGTTATTGTATACATGTATTGTGTAGATGGTAGTTAGTATGTAGTCTGACTTATAGATTAGGGGAGTTTGCACTGTTATGTGGTGATTGTTTGTATATATATATACACGTACATGTTTGCTATGTATGGTGATAATGATTAATGCCAATATTTACGTATAGTTTACAAGTTTGCTTCTTAGTACCTGATTTCATGCACATGTTTAAATTTTTAATTGATTGATTGGGTGTTTCAAATATCATAAATAAATCCTGACCATTTTCATTAAACGTTGTGTTGTGTTGGTGCCTTACGTAAATGCATCTAAAAGACATTGACATTGTGTAGACTAACTGGCTACCTAAATTTGATGTTGACAAAATCCATATTTTTAACATCTATTTTTAACATATAAAAGACATCTTAAGATTGACGTAAACAAATTGACTCAATTTAGACTTTCATTGGCTTCCTGAATTTGATGTCTTTTAAATATAAAAAGACCTATTTTTACATATAAATGATGTCTCATGATTGACATAAAATATTGACATCATTTAGTCTTTCATATACTGCATGATTTTTCGACGTTTAATTTTTGACATGTAAAAGATGTCTCAAGATTGACGTTAAAATGTTGCTTGACTTTTGACATCTTTTAGATATCAAAAATAGGACATCTTTTCGACGTCTAATTTTTGACATCTAAAAGATGTCTCAAGATTGACGTTAAAATGTTGCTTGACTTTGGACATCTTTTAGATATCAAAAATAGGACATCTTTTTGACGTCTAATTTTTGACATCTAAAAGATGTCTCAAGATTGATGTTAAAATGTTGCATAATTTTTGACGTCTTTTAGATATCAAAAATAGGACATCTTTTTGATGTCTAATTTTTGACATCTAAAAGATGTCTCAAGATTGACGTAAAAATGTCGCATGATTTTTGACGTCTTTTAGATATCAAAAATAGGACATCTTTTTGACGTCTAAATTTTGACATCTAAAAGATGTCTCAAGATTGACGTCTAATCATTGACGTCATTTAGTCTTTCATATGCTGCGTGATTTTGACCGCCATTAGATGTCAAAAAAAGACGTCTTTTAGACGTCAAAATATACCACTTTTGCCCACTGGGTAATTATAGAGTGATGCTTGGATTTAAATGGTTTTCCTGCAATAAAATGTCACTATTGAATGATTATAGATGGAATGGGAATTGAAAAAAATTGAATCGGAATTGAAAAAAATTGAATTGGAATTGAAAATAAATTGAATTGGAAATTGGAATTGACTAAAAGGAATTGCAAAGAATTGGTGCGGGTATTGGAAATGATTGAATTGACTGATTGGTCTGCAGCCCTGGCTACAGGGCTATATTGCTGCAGAGCAGCAACTCTACACATGTTTACTACGAGTCTGTTTACAATAAATCATGCCAAGGTTCTGTCTAGACTCTGGTCCTAAGTGCAGCAGCCGTATATTACCATACATGCCCAGAGTTAGATCATTAATCTTTCCCCTCTAGGCAGTTCTACTGGTGTGTTCTATTTATACCTATGCCTACATGTGACACGAATTCATCACCTACAGTGACATGTGACATGTGTGACACCACTGACACCAGTGACACCACTGACACCAGTGACACCACTGACATCAGTGACACCACTGACATCAGTGACACCACCGGTGGATGTAGTATACTTAGATTTTCAGAAAGGATTCAATAAAGTGCCACATCAAAGATTGTTAATTAAATTAAAAGCCTATGGTATAGAGGAAAGTATGATAAGTTGGATACAAGCATGGTTGACAGACAGAAGACAGAGAGTAATAGCAGAGGGGGAGATATCAAACTGGAAATCAGTTTTGAGTGGAGTTCCACAGGGGTTGGTGTTGGTACCCAGATTATTTTGATATTTATAAATGATTTGACTTATCAAGTAAAGTACTTAAATTTGCAGATGACATAAAAGTGTTCAGAACTGTAAAAACTGATGCAGATAAAGAAACTTTTCAAGATGATCTAACCAAGTTAGTCAAATGGTCTGAAAGATGGCAGATATTATTTAATTTTGGTAAATGTAAATGCATCCACATTGGACATGGTAATGTCAGCAGAGAATACTTTATGGGCAATACTATATTAGGCACCAATGAAAAAGAATAGACCTGGGAGTTACAATTAGTGCTGACAGACAGTTTCGGAGCAATGTGGACTTGCTGCTGCAAAGGACAACCAAATATTAGGGCTAATTAGAAGGAACATTACAATATATATATATATATATATATATATATATATATATATATATATGGAAGAAATTAATCATACCATTGTACAAGGCAATAATTAGACCACATTTGGAATATTGCATTCAGTCATGGAGTACATGTCATAAGAAAGACATTGATGAACTAGAAAGGGATCAAACAGAGGGCAACTAAACTTATTCCAGAACTTAAACATTTATGCTGTTAGAATGTGGATTAACAACATTAGAAACTAAAAGATTAAGATAATGAATGGATATGAAGATATTGATAGCAAAATTTTTTTCAAACTAAAAGAAGATAATATGACAAGGGGGCATAAGGCAGCATTAGTCAAGCCATATTGTAGGTTAGATAAAAGAAAATTCTCCTTCTCCCAGAGAACAATAAATGATTGGAATCAATTAAGTCATGATTGTGTAAATACCAGCAGTGTAAATGTTTAAAAATAAAACTGACAATTATCTGCCAAAGGCGGGCTATACCTGGTTGAACACTTAATTTTTTTAGAAATTATTTTAATACTGATTAAATTATTTATTCATAAATTAATTTTAAGTAATTTATTATAATATTTTTTTAGTGTAGGACATTTTATGTATTTTTGTATAATACTTGTGTGTATTTTTAGAGACAACTTATAATTTTTATTTTTATTTGTGTATTTTTAGAGACAACTTATAGAATTTTTATTTTACTCATGTATTTTAGAAACAACTTATAATTTTTTTATTTTACTTATGTAATTCTAGAGACAATCTATCATTTTTATTTTACTTATGTATTCTTTAGAGACAATGTATTTTAATTAGTAGCATTTTAGTGGCATTTTATATTTTTGTTAATTAAATTCTAGTCTAGTGTGGGCTGCATAATAAAGGCGCGTATCATTAGCGTTCAAAACAAAGACGTTTACACTTTTGAATTGCCAACAACATCCCTTTTATGTTTATATATTATACTTTAAAACAACAACTATGACAAGAATTAGACTACCTGTCTGCAATGCTGATAGGCAAAATAGGACACAACCGGCTTAAAAACAAATGACACAATTATTACATAACACATCCACCCATGGCCCATGGGCCATCCCCATCGGAATTTAGCGTTTCCGCTGTGCTAAGCTACTTGCGGTTTGACTAGAGACAGCAGAGTAGAGTTTAGAGTCTATGGTAACTTGCCCGTTTTAAGTATTTAATAAATTTTGACATAGTCTCAAACAAGCACTAGACGGCGGCCCCGCCATGCCATTTACCTGACAGTCCCGCCAGTTGGTGTGCAACTTCAACATCGCTCCTGTTGACGATAAACACGTCTCGTCCTGCTATCGGCTGTCAACAAGTCTGAGTTTGTTTCAGAGCTTTCGCCGCTAGACGGCTATAAACGGCGCCCTGTGAACAGGTCGTCGACCTGAATACGGCCAGAGTGCAGAGACGTCCAGGGTTAGTTTATTTCTGCCTGCTAGTGTAATCGCTAGATGGCGTCACCACAAAAACATTCAATAAAAAATATTTAGGCATTGGGGTACGCAACAAAATAATAATGATCACTTCTCTACTGTGCGAAACTTTTATCATATCCGAACCCACTTTAATTCCCCATTATAGAAATTGTTTTGGCTACACCAGTTCCATTACTCCTGAAGATGAAACATCACCCCAGGCATATTTTAAAACTATTTTTTATTATTATGAAAATATTGCGTCTTAGCATACTGTGATGCCCGGAAACAGCCGCAGCGACAGTGAATCGAGGACAAAACCTAACGGACAAAACCCAAATGGACATAACCCCAAAAACCAACATAGAGGGAGGGGTGGGTACCTGCGGTAGCTCCTAGAGGGAGGGGTGGGTACGTGCGGTGGACGTTTCAGGTAGACGCTTGATCTGGCTAGCTGTCACGCTACACAGTTGATAAAAACTCATATACTGAAGAGGGTTTAGACTTCGAATCATTTCTTCGTAACCCATTCAGATGGTGCTCTCTTGGGATCTAGGGAGGTATCCCAGTTTTATATCTGTTTATCGAATGTGCTCTACTTGTATTAAGATGTCAATTGGGTGGATAAAGCGTAAAGCAGGCAACAATACCAGTAACACATGCAACATAACATCATCACATTGCTAATAATTTGGATCCATTAACTGTACTGTTTCAAAGTTATTAATGTCACAATAATTATGATGCTAAAATAAGACACATGAAACGCAACTTGTATAAGAAGCCGAGATTACACCACGGGATGTATCTTAACATTGATATACCTAAGCACCATCTGCGGCAATGCAACACACATTCTCGCGTATGCACACATACAACAACCCAATAGAGTTATGTTTCTTTGTCATTACAGCAAGCAGAACACACTACAACTGGTAACGATAAACGGGTAATGCTAACAGATAGACATACCATACAAGTCATGGTGAACTGCCATACGAAAAACGAAGGTTCTTTCAACACTTGCGTGGGTTGCACCACTTCTCTCGCGTCGTGTTCTGAGAGCTGTTTTTGTCGGGCAAACTTCGGCATAAAGGCAAAAGAGACTACTGACGTGTCATACACTGTGTTAAAATTTCTTAGCGGGAGGGTCGCTGTTGGCCGAACGCTGGCAAGAGATGTCTGGGATTGATATAATGCGGGCGTGTGTAAGAATTGAGCCTACTGGTTTCAACGTCTTTAGTCACCGTATTGTAACGGTCTTACGTTGTAACGGTCTTTTTACTGTTTTTTGTTTCAGATATCTTCGCCTGGTGAACATGCAGACCTGCCCAAGGTTGACGACATATGGCAACTTCAAAGCCCAATGTTGGGAAGACTGGCGACGCGGGGGACAACCACTTGACCGTGAGGGAAGCCTTGCGTTTTATCGAGTACAGCCACTTCGTGCATTATGACGTGGTGATGTTGCTGATAAGATAAGCTGATCACCGGGAGAATCAATAGCCCAACCGATATGTGAATGAATTGTGCGTTTTATGATACAAGCATGAAATTTGGCACACACCTAAATTTCATCATTACAAACATATTTTGATATGGGGCCATCTCAGATTTCGACATCGAAAGCGTTGGCGGCCGTTTTTCAAGATGGCCGCCGTAAACAACTTTTTCTCATATCTTATCAACTGCTTAAAGTAAATCAGTCGTTTTTGTATCTAATATAGGTTGTATGGGACCACCATTTCAAATATATTACATTTGCCCTTCTCCGACATTCACATCCGCCATTATCCATACAAGGATAGCATGACATAGATAGGTGTGTGTGTGTGTGTGTGTGTGTGTGTGTGTGTGTGTGTGTGTGTGTGTGTGTGTGTGTGTGTGTGTGTGTGTGTGTGTGTGTGTGTGTGTGTGTGTGTGTGTGTGTGTGTGTGTGTGTGTGTGTGTGTGTGTGTGTGTGTGTGTGTGTGTGTGTGTGTGTGTGTGTGTGTGTGTGTGTGTGTGTGTGTGTGTGTGTGTGTGTGTGTGTGTGTGTGTGTGTGTGTGTGTGTGTGTGTGTGTGTGTGTGTGTGTGTGTGTGTGTGTGTGTGTGTGTGTGTGTGTGTGTGTGTGTGTGTGTGTGTGTGTGTGTGTGTGTGTGTGTGTGTGTGTGTGTGTGTGTGTGTGTGTGTGTGTGTGTGTGTGTGTGTGTCATAACAACGCCGAGTGGACAATCATTGTTATGTTACAGTTCTCACAAATGCGAGAAAACAATCCAGACGTTTGAGGTAGACGCTTGATGTGGCTAGCTTTCACGCTACACAGTTGATAAGAACGATGTGTCACCGTAATGAAGAGCTGTTACTGAGGTAATCAGCCGCAGGGGCCCCTCGTCATGCCCAGGTACAAACATACATATTTATAAGTGGCGTAACAAGCATGTTGGATGAGGCAAAATAGTTTGAGTACGTATAAGCGCGATTAGTTTGCAATGTAGTGGAGCAATACTTCATAAACATTTAATGCACAATAATCCGGGTATAACAAAAATACAATCAATTTCATAATCTATTTTCATTTAAAAACCGTACAAACCACGCACGGTGTTTGAGCAGTCGTTGTAAAACGCTCTTGTAAAGACGTGTAATCGTTACTATAATTACACACTATATTAGTTACACTCAGCTAATGAACAACGTACCACTATAATAATTACACGCAACTAACGAACAATTACCTGCGTGTAGTTATACGCAGCTAATGAACAATGTACCACTATAATAGTTATACACAGATAATGAACAACTTCTGGCTATAATAGTTACACGCAGCAAATGAACAACGTATCGCTATATTAATTACAGGGAACTAATAAACAACGTTCCGCTATAATAGTTACACGCAATAAATGGATAATTACCGTACCGCTATAAGAGTTACACGCAGCAAATGGATAATTAACGTACCGCTATACTAGCTACACGCAGCAAATGGACAACATCACGCTATAATATTACACGCAGCAAATGGACAACGTGTAATAATGAAAAAATTCAAGTGTGAACGTTTGGCAGTATCACTTTCGCGACCAGTTCATTTGGGTAACATCGACATGCAATAGCACATGTTCCTTGTGAACAAACGTTGTATTATGCCTCACATTTAAAACTGTTCCGGAACTTACAGCTAACACGATATCTACAAGAAATTTGGACGATATCCCTCCATCGCAAACTTCATCACTTTAATAGCATCAAACTTGCGGAAATGAAATTCATCCGTGAGTATCGATTCATCAATACTCGTGAGAAGTTCCCCATCGACTTTCATCTCGATGAAAGCATCCACGCAGGCCTCTGGAACCTTCAGCAGTCTTAAGCACGAGGCCAGCTCTTCAGAGTTCAACCGTCGGATGTCACGAGGTATTTCGTCGAAGGTCTGGAACCGGTTTTGTCGCGACGGTGACGACGACACCGCGCTATGTCGGAAGTGACGCTGGTTCTCGCGAGAGTTGGCGCTGTTTGCTACAGCGACATGTGACTTGTCTGACAGTGACTTGTCTCCATGCCTTGACGAAAGGTGTTCCCAGGTGTCTTTCTGGACAGCTTTGGTCGTGTAGTCGGACCTCATACGTGGCACCTGCGACTGGTCGTAGATGTCCACTGCGGCGGACATAAAACTCGGTAAGACCGTCAGATGTGGTTTGTCAGTGGTCGGGGCTGCTGTGTGTGTCACCGGTCTTGCGTCAAACCTACGTGTCATCGGCTCCTCGTCAAACCTACGTGTCACCGGTCCCGCGTCAAACCTACGTGTCACCGGTCCTTTGTCAAACCTACGTGTCACCGGTCCCTCGTCAAACCTGCGTGTCACCCGGCCTTCGTCAAACCTACGTGTCACCGGTCCATCGTCAAACCTACGTGTCACCGGTCCTTCGTCAAACCTACGTGTCACCGGTCTTTCGTCACCCCAGTGTGTCACCGGTCTATCGTCAACTCTACGTGTCACTGATCTCCATTGTGACGTGTGGGAGTCTGATCCCAAGGGAGCCTTCTGTCGTACGCTCGGTTCTTTTCTCTTCGCCGGATACTTCGAATAAACCTGGGATGACGTCATTTCCGCTGCGGGTATTTTCCACGTTGTCGCCTTAGAGATGGTGGCTATTGGGTTGATCACGTCGTAGTCGCTGTCTGGGATATGCTCCGGGAACAGCATGATTTCTGAATAACATTACAAATTAATGCTAGCGTGTGTGTGTGTGTGTGTGTGTGTGTGTGTGCGCGCGGTGCGTGTGCGTGTGCGTGCGTGCGTGCGTGTGTGTGTGTGTGTGGTGTGTGTGTGTGTGTGTGTGTGTGTGTGTGTGTGTGTGTGTGTGTGTGTGTGTGTCGTGTGTGTGTAGAGATGGTGGCTATTGGGTTGATCGTTGTGAGTCGCTGTTGTGGATATGCTCCGGGAACAGCATGTTTCTGAATAACATTACAAATTAATGCTGCTGTGTGTGTGTGTGTGTGTGTGTGTGTGTGTGTGTGTGTGTGTGTGTGTGTGTGTGTGTGTGTGTGTGTGTGGGTGTGTGTGGTGTGCGTGGTGGTGTGTGTGTGTGTGTGTGTGTGTGTGTGTGTGTGTGTGTGTGTGTGTGTGTGTGTGTGTGTGTGTGTGTGTGTGTGTGTGTGTGTGGTGTGTGTGTGTGTGTGTGTGTGTGTGTGTGTGTGTGTGTGTGTGTGTGTGTGTGTGTGTGTGTGTGTGTGTTGTGTGTGTGTGTGTGTGTGTGTGTGTGTGTGTGTGTGTGTGTGTGTGTGTGTGTGTGTGTGTGTGTGTGTGTGTGTGTGTGTGTGTGTGTGTGTGTGTGTGTGTGGTGTCAGTGTGTGTGTTGTGTGTGTGTGTGTGTGTGTGTGTGTGTGTGTGTCTGTGTGTGTGTGTGTGTGTGTGTGTGTGTGTGTGTGTGTGTGGGTGGGTGGGTGGGTGGGTGGGTGGGTGTGGGTGTGTGTTTTCTGTATTTGTGTGTGTTTATGTTTATGTTTATGTGTATGTGTATGTGTATGTGTATGTGTATGTGTATGTGTATGTGTATGTGTATGTGTATGTGTATGTGTATGTGTATGTGTATGTGTATGTGTATGTGTATGTGTATGTGTATGTGTATGTGTATGTGTATGTGTATGTGTATGTGTATGTGTATGTGTACGCGTATGCGTATGTGTGTAGGTATAATGTTTCACTTGCCGTGTGAATCGATATTTGGACGAAGACAAAAAGTAACATATACAGTACGTGTGCTTGCACACAAGTCGAACGTTAACTGTAGTCAGGTAAGTCAAACAGAGAACACACATTGTGTAAGACTGTAACAACCACACAAGTCGAACGTTAACTGTAGTCAGGTAAGTCAAACAGAGAACACATTGTTTAAGACTGTAACAACCACTCGGACTCTAGCTCTTTTAACAATCTTTCACAACACTATTTGAACTCCTAAGAACTTCTCGCTGTAGAAACAATTTGACCACGTCCCTTGACAGTAGTTGGCTTTACACAACTAACACATTGGCAAATAGTGTGCATTTCTAGATAAAACATGATCATGTGTCTATCTTGTAACCTATCGTCCTCGACAAAGCAAACGTTTCAATTTTTCATATCCAAAATCAAGATGTTTCTTTTTACCTGTCGAGGCTATCGTTCGACATTACACGACGAATATACTCGTTGAACAGCCCGCATTTGCCCTCGTCTCTGTTCATTGATGTTTTTGTCTTTCTGATCCAGAAGGCTTCCGTTATTTGCCGGGGTCTTTGGTTTGGCTCTCTTTCAATGATTTTCGCTCCCTCCCAGTCTATTATGTGGTTTTCAGTCATTGCATGGTCTGTTACGGCGAATTTTGTGAAGTTATACATTGGTCTTTTTTCCTGCTCCTTGTGTATTTCTCCGTGTTCGTGTTGTCTCCGTCCTTCCTGTGTTCGTCCAATCGTATTTTAAGCAGTCTCCCTCTCTCTCCAATATACTCGGCACCACAGTTCTTGCAGTGTATCTGGTATACAAGATACAAGCGCACCTTGTTCTCCTAGCTCTACCTTGTCTTTGGGATATACTAGAAGTGGCCTGAGTCGCAACTCCGTACTTCTTCATTACTCGATGTACTCTTTCCTAGGGATGAGTACTTGTACTATTTGTTCTTTCTCCTACTGTTGGTCTTTTTGTTCGTTTTTGTTGTATGTGACCTTATTCAAGGTCCAGGGCGGATAGCCATATACTCACAAGACTCATTTCAAGTAAGATATAAGGACATGAGGGAATATTTAGCAAAGATAGACTGGAATAACACACTGAAGAACAAGACAGAAACAGAATGCTGGAATATCTTAAAGAGTGAAATTGACTGTGTCGTTGACAAATTTGTCCCCTTGAAAAAACAGGGGAAACGGTCAAAGAAGACACTTATCGAAGGAAGCCATTAGAAAAATCAAGTACAAGCAAATGATGTGGAAAACATATAGACATTCTGGAAGTGAAGAAGATTATAGCATTCATAAAGAAGCACTTAATCAAGCTACAGCTGAAATTAGAAATTCAAAGAAAAACTACGAAAAAAAGGGTTTAATATAAAACATGACAGCAAGAGGTTTATGCGTATATTCGAAGTAAACAGAAAGTTCAGGATAAGGTCGGTCCTCTAGAAGGTAGTGATGGAAACATAACAACAGAGGGATTCTTAATGGCAGAAAACCTAAATGAGTACTTTAGTTTGGTGTTTACCAGGGAAGATATTAGTATATTACCAGTACTTGAGACTACGTTCGAAGGGAGAGAGTTTGACTATTTAGGACAACTAATTGTAACCCCAACAATGGTAGCTATGAAAATAAGAGATATGAAGAATAATAAATCACCTGGAGTGGATGGGATTCCGCCCAAATTACTATTGGAAATTGTAGAAGAAATCAGCATACCGCTCGCAACAGTGATCAATTTGTCATTAGAGGAGGGAATAGTTCCATTAGAATGGAAAGAAGCAAACATTATACCATTATTTAAAAAAGGTTCGAGAAACAAGTCAGAGAACTATAGACCAGTGAGTATAACATCGGTGATTTGCAAACTATTAGAAAGACTAATTAAAAATCACTTGGTTGATTTTCTTGTTAAAAATAACTTGATAAACCCATCTCAACATGGGTTTTTAAAAGCGAGGTCATGCTTAACAAATATGTTATGTTTTTTGGAAGATGTCACAAAGTGGGTAGATGAGGGATCACCAGTAGATATAACCTACTTAGATTTTTAAAAAGCCTTTGACAAAGTGCCACACCAAAGACTACTACTTAAACTAAAGGCCCATGGCATAGGAAATGGTATGATTAACTGGATAGAAAAATGGCTTATTGATAGAAGACAAAGAGTAGTAGTTGGTGGGGAGGTTTCAAACTGGAAATCGGTTTTGAGTGGAGTACCGCAGGGATCAGTACTGGGACCTATTTAAGCAAGCTGTTGAAGTTTGCGGACGACACAAAAGTGTTTAGCAAAATTACAAGTGATGCAGATAGACAGCATTTATAAGATGATCTTAATAAGTTAACAGAATGGTCTGAGAAGTGGCAAATGCTGTTTAATTTTGGAAAGTGTAAGTGCCTTCACACAGGACATGGGAATGAAGATGCACAATATACAATGGGTGATACTGCACTAAATACTACCTTAAAGGAAAAGGACTTAGAGTTAACTATTAGTGCTGAAATGAAGGTATCAGAGCAGTTTGGAATTGCAGCAGCGAAGGGAAACCAAATTCTTGGATTAATTAGGCCAAATATAGTGTACAAAGAAAAAGAACTAATAATACCGCTGTATAAAACAATAGTTAGGCCTCATTTAGAATATTGTATACAAGCATGGAGGCCATATCGCAAGAAGGATATTGATATGCTAGAAAGAGTACAAAGGAGCGCAACCAAAATGATACCAAAACTCAGGAATATTAGTTATGAAATGCGTCTAAAAAAATGTGGTTTAACAACACTAGAAACCAGAAGATTGAGAGGAGATCAGATTGAGTGGGTATGAAAATATTGACAGAAATTTTTTTTTCATGGTCAATGAAGAGAGAAGGGCTAGAGGACATGGAGTTACATTAGCAAAGAAGCAGTGTAGATTAGATATTAGAAAATTTTCATTTTTACAAAGAACAGTAAACGAATGGAACAGATTATCAGCTGATTGTGTAGGTGCTAGTAGTGTTAATATATTTAAAAATAAAATTGACGTATACCTAAGACGGGCGGGGTATACTTAGATAGATAGGTTGGACCCTCGATAAGCCAAATGGCTTCCTAGTCCACCTGCCATCTAGAGTTGAATCTCTAGGTGGCAATCTTGTTAAATCTTGTTAAATCTTGTTAAAAGTGTTCCTTCTCTTCATTCTTGTCCCCCTCCTCTGTGGTTATCGTTTCACACATGTTCTTGAGAGTTCTGACAACTCATACCTTGCTTCTGATGTTTGATTTGGTGGGATGCAAAGTTCAGGAACTGGTTAGTGTGTGTTGTTTCCTGTACACGGTGGTCTTCACGCTGCCATATTCCTTTCTGATGAATTGGTATCCAAGAAGGGCATGCTGTTGTTTTCTTTTCGCGTTAAGACGCTGCTACCAGTGGGGTCTACTGAGTTCATGTGTTGTTATAATTTATCTGTTTTTCCTATGTGGTTTTGGATATGAAAAATAAAAAACTCTTTATTTGGAAAACACGTTCCTGAGAAATGTTCAGTTACCGTCGTAAACGTTGACGTCGGTGATGGCGTCTTTCATCTGGTCGTCGAGGTCCGCTAGCGCCTTGCAGAAGTCTTCCTTCGTGCCGCCGACGAGACCGACAGCTGGCGCCACGTCCATGTTCATGTAGACCGGAATGGCGTGGGGGGTTCTCGGAGCGAGCACCTTGCCTGAATGTAACGGTTGCTTTATTTAATACAACGCGGTACCAGTCTTTAGGGCGGGCGGGCGGCGGGCGGGCGGGCGGGCGGGCGGGCGGGCGGGCGGGCGGGGGCGGGCGGGCGGGCGGGCGGGCGGCGGGCGGGCGGGCGGGCGGGCGGGCGGGCGGGCGGGCGGGCGGGCGGGCGGGCGGGCGGCGGGCGGGCGGGCGGGCGGGCGGGCGGGCGGGCGGGCGGGCGGGCGGGCGGGCGGGCGGGCGGGCGGGCGGGCGGGCGGGCGGGCGGGCGGGCGGGCGGGCGGGCGGGCGGGCGGGCGGGCGCGCGGACGGACGGACGGACGGACGGACGGACGGACGGACGGACGGACGGACGGACGGACGGACGGACGGACGGACGGACGGACGGACGGACGGACGGACGGACGGACGGACGGACGGACGGACGGACGGACGGACGGACGGACGGACGGACGGACGGACGGACGGAGACGGACGGACGGACGGACGGACGGAGACGGACGGACGGACGGACGGACGGACGGACGGACGGACGGACGGACGGACGGACGGACGGACGGACGGACGGACGGACGGACGGACGGACGGACGGACGGACGGACGGACGGACGGACGGACGGACGGACGGACGGACGGACGGACGGACGGACGGACGGACGGACGGACGGACGGACGGACGGACGGACGGACGGACGGACGGACGGACGGACGGACGGACGGACGGACGGACGGACGGACGGACGGACGAGATATAGAAATGAAAATAAGAGAGAAAGAAGAACGTCTAATTAATGTAAAATAATTATATACTATAAATTGTAATGTATTATTAATTTAACATAATTACAAACTTAGGATTATAACGTTTAATTAACATAACATAATTATATACTTAGGATTGTAATGTCGATCATATTTGTGTGATGTCGAACTATGCGTATATGCACCGGTTCAATATTTACCGTTACTTTGAGTGTAGTAGTCAATCAAAATGTCACATAGTGTAAGACATACCGTCAAAGACCGAATGTGCCACTAGGTATCTTTCTTCATATACGTCAACCACTTTCATTTTGCCGAAGTTGATTTCTGCGCCATCGTCCGGTCCGAAAGTGAATGAGACCTTTTCGTCATTTACAAACGTCATCGACACACTCCCTTTGACGTTGGCTTTGAAAGCCTTGGCGACGTCTCTGACAGATGCCGAGCGTGTTTCTAGAAACAACAATACACACTTGTCGGAACAAACCATGTCAATGTATTCATTTCGTAGAGAATCAGTTTATATCATTATAGAGAGAACGGAGTGGGCACAGGGTGTGTGGGAGAGCTCACTTCTATAACCATTGTTCATCATGTCCGGCAGCGGGGTTCTCGCTCCCTTTATATCAGTTGTGTCCACGACTTCGATTCCTTAACCATTATATATTACCTTGAAGATGACCCTTGAATAACCTTGACCTTACCATGTGACATTGACCTTAATTCGATATATCACCTTCATAAATTGCATCAGCGCATCGATTTAGCCGAAATAATGTGTCTTGGTCAATGTATCCCGACAAAGCGTCTTCACACATGCTTCTCGGTGCTCTGGTTCAAAAGTTACGTTTTGTTTACTACCAGATGGTGGCCGTCTTGGATTTATAGGTCAACATTATGTCATAACGTAAAACTGATGTCAGGATAATCGGAATCATCGTGGTCGACGTATTCGAAAAAGTATCTTCGTGCATGCTTCTAGGTGCTCCGGTTCAAAAGTTACGTTTTCGTTCTACCAGATGGCGGCCATATTGGATTTATGGGACAACATTTTGCCATAGCGTTAGACTGATGTCAGAATCGGAATCCTCGTGGAAGACTTACCCGAAAAAGGGCTTTCATACATGATTTTTGGCGCCTTGGTTCAAAGGTTAATTTATCAAATGTTTATAGGGACCGGGGGGGCTAAATCTTGTTACATGGTCCATTAAAGTCAAATCAATCGTTAAACCTTAGTAGCCAGAGAATGGTCACGAAACTGCCATTCTAAACCCTACTACATCATAACCACTGCCACTACCATCACAGCTACAGTCACTAACACTTCCGTTATCACTTACACTGCCACTGCCACTACAACTGATACTACACCTGTTAGTGCGATTACCACTGCCACTATCAGTGCCACTCTTACTGCCACTAACACCACCACGAGCACTATCACTGCCACTCTTTCTGTCATTATCACTGCCACTGCAACCACAACTGTCTTTGTAACGAACGTTCAGATAATTCCCTGAACGCACATGTGACTTGAGGCGCCGAGGTGTGTCACAGTACAGTGACAGCGTTTCTCAAACGGTGGGTGGCGACCCCCTGAGGGGATTGTAGGCCGTTACACTTCGCATGCCACCCCGTAGTCGTAATATCCTGTACATATATCATAACAAATCATAGGGGTATATTCAAGTGCCTCTCCAATAATCAGCGAAAATAACTCCTCCCATTTTATTGCTGTCACAGTTGACGCCACAGTAGGAGCTCAGCGAGGTGAAGAACATGCTTTGTGTACACTTGCTCATGCTCGCCGAGTAAGACCAAGTTCCATGCTGGTAAGTTATGTCAAGGTCTGGCGTCTTGCCTATGTTGTCCACTGAGTGACTGGCCTGGGGCCGCGGCGACTAAATGCCATGATGTGAGGACCATTGGGTTAATCCGGTTGAGAAACATTGGTATCGTGAGAACAATAACCTTTGAGAAACGATAAAGCTGAAGCTGACCTTTGCCGTCTGGAAAGAATATGTCCACTTTCTTGCTGGTTCCGGTTGGAATGCTGACGAAGTAACCGCTGCTGTGTTTGGTGACAATACGACGCTGACGTTTCACGGCGGAGATAAGGTAAATCTGTTGACGACAGAAAGAAAATGACGACAACAAGTAAAGTAGTAAATTGTACAACGCGAATTAGTGCACCGGTAATATCAAGATTGGCCCATAACTGGTCATTTGAAAATAAGATATATGTCGTACATAGCGCTGTATCAACAAGGTATCCTACTTCCCAGAACGTTTTATTCACATTTCACCCTCTGTCAGAACGAATCCGCACCCGATCCATCACGGACTCGAGCTTTGACAAAGGCACACACCACGGGAGCACCGTCGACTTGATGGACAGGTAATTCATAGCACTGGCTTCCGTTTCTGTCTTAACATCCACAATGAATATAACCAGAAATCGCCGTCGGTTCTGCATGTTTCGGGCTGAACTAACTAACTAACTAACTAACTCTCTCACTCACTCACTCACTCACTCACTCACTCACTCACTCACTCACTCACTCACTCACTCACTCACTCACCCACTCACTCACTCACTCACTCACTCACTCACTCACTCACTCACCACCACTCACCACTCACCACCACTCACTCACTCACTCACTCACTCACTCACTCACTCACTCACTCACTCACTCACTCACTCACTCACTCACTCACTCACTCACTCACTCACTCACTCACTCACTCACTCACTCACTCACTCACTCACTCACTCACTCACTCACACACCCACTCATACTCTCTCTCTCAATGACACGCTGACTTACTCGAATACCCGTCCACCAGAACTCGCTCACCACTCACTCCAAAATGAATATAACCCGAAATCGCCGTCGGTTCTGCATGTTTCGGGCTGAACTAACTCACTCATTCACTCACTCACTCACTCACTCACTCACTCACTCACACACCCACTCATACTCTCTCTCTCAATGACACGCTGACTTACTCGAATACCCGTCCACCAGAACTCGCTCACCACTCACTCCAAAATGAATATAACCCGAAATCGCCGTCGGTTCTGCATGTTTCGGGCTGAACTCACTCACTCACTCACTCACCCTCACTCCCACCACCACACACTCACTCACCACTCACTCACTCACTCACTCACTCACTCACTCACTCACTCACTCACTCACTCACCACCACTCACTCACTCACTCACTACTCACTCACTCACTCACTCACTCACTCACTCACTCACTCACTCACTCACTCACTCACTCACCACCACTCACTCACTCACTCACTCACTCACTCACTCACTCACTCACTCACTCACTCACTCACTCACTCACCACCACTCACCACCACACTCACTACTCACTCACTCACTCACTCACTCACTCATTCACACATTCACTCACTCACACATTCACTCACTCACTCATAAACTCATTCACACACCCACTCATCCCCCCCCTCTCTCTCTCTCTCTCTCTCTCTCACTGGCTCGCTGACTCACTCGAATACCCGCCCACCAGAACGCGCTCACCACTCACTCCACAATGAATATAACCCGAAATCGCCGTCGGTTCTGCATGTTTCGGGCTGAACTAACTACCCGCCCACCAGAACTCACTCACCCATCCATCCACCCACCAACTCACCCATTCACTCACACACTCACTCACTCACTCACTCACTCACTCAGGCACACACTTACTCATTCAGTGACGCTCACCTGGCCCCTATTGTATCTATAAATAATCAATGTAGGTGTCGTTTAATTATACAGTAGAAAAGAGGAAGTAGTGTCACGCGATTGTGTTCCACTCAGTAAACAAACATCTGCCTACACTGACGGGTTTCATACTTTTGCTTAGTCTTGCTCGTTTTCCAAAATACTGCATTGGCTGCACGACGACGTAATGTCAACGTGAGTGCAAATTGTCTGCTAGAACGTTGCCTCTGTGTAAGTACCTGTGAGATATACAATATGTAAACTAAACTAGTGTAGCCTGTTGACGAGGAATCACCAATGTAAGGGAGTAATGTAGACTTGCCTGGTCGCCACTGAACTCATGCTCCTCGTCCCGACCCATCCAACCAACGATAATGAACATGACCACGGGCAGGTTGTGGCCGAAGGTCTCTATAAACTCTTGCATGGAGTAGGTCTCATCGGTCCATTTGAAGGCCTTCCTGTGCGCCATACTTCACGGTTTCGGTTCACTACACTCTTGCTCAGCCACTAAAACGAACTTCTTTAAAGCAACGCAGATCTAAACATTCTACGTAAGGCAGATTCAGTCAAGCACTAGGAAACATTGACGATATGTCTAATCGTATTTTTAGTGAGCCCCATATCGTTGAGAACGTCATAGTGCAGTAGGCAACATACACCGAATGGTACTTCCTGGTTACGACTAGCCTCGGTTACCCAGGCTCCGTGAGGTGGCAGCACTTTTAAGCCCCCTCAATTCTGCCTGGGAAAAGAAAGGCTCTGCATTTGTTAGGCCTTACCCCATATTAGGGTAGAGACGCTGGTTGGCACTCAGGCCAACTACGAAATAAAAATTACAATAACAATATACTTTTACAAGATAATGATATCGTATTAAAAGTAGTCAATATTGAACTTAAATTACCAAAAAAATAAGTAAACATTTAAATTTACAGTTCTTTATAAAATAAGAATTACGGCACGGTTAACCAGTATTCGTGAGGTGGCAGCATTGTTTAGCCCCACAAGAATAACATACAAATTAAAAAGGATACTTTTTTTTATCAAATAATGCTCTATTATAAAACCTATTAAAAATTAAACTTATATTAACACAAAATAAATAGAAATACAAAATTGCAGTTGATTATAAAAATATAAATTACGGCAGGATTAACCAGTGTCCGTGAGGTGGCAGCATTGTATAGATCAAACAAACAAAAGCCGACTAAGTAACCAGACTGTCTTCTCGGCGTAGTTCCGCAGCCGACCGACAGTCGGTTAAGCGAGATTAGGTTGCGACATGTACGTGTAGGTCAGTCGCTATGCTTCAGTGGCCACAAACACAGTACACAATTCAACCAATCAAAAGAGCTGTGGACTACGAAATACAAAACGGCCCTGCTTGTCGTTGTTGACACATGTATCAGTGTCCCCAATTTCAACTGTGCCAAGTTTTGTGCGTAGCTGAAGTATCGTCATGCATGACTTCATAATGTCGATTGCCGAGATAAAACGCTCTAGACGACGTCTGTTCTCAATGAACCACCATTCCTGCACACATCACTGATCGTGCTGCTAATGTGCTTTTATTCAAAAGGTATGTTCACATTCCCACATGTGTGCATAAACAAGCCTACGTGCACGCACGCACGCACGCACGCACGCCCGCACGCATGCACGCACACTCATACACACGCACGCACACATACACAATCAAACACACACGTGTGTTCATTTCCGCTGTTATTTCAGTCGCTGCAGTTTTATTAATTTATCAATGCCAGCGATTCTGCAAGAACGTTTTTATTATTGTGTTTTGCTGCCTATGCCACGTCCCCCGAGACGCTGACACCATGAGACATGTTATCCCGATTGACGAGTGCTGTTTTTGCTGCATGTCAAAGGTCACTGTGAATGCTTGAAGATATTTATGTTGGAAAATACAAAAATCAGATGTGTAATCTTGTTATCATTGAGTAGAATCTCATCAGGCACTCCGAATGACGACGTGGCTGGTCGTCTCTCTGCTCGACAACATAAGCTGACTGCTAAGCCTTCAAGTAGGCAACGTTGACGACATCTTCTAATATTATTATATTAATAGGCGTGCTTGATACCTTAAGATTAGTAGCGTTTTACTTTTAATTCAATACATGTATAAATTCCTTGCAGGATTCGAAATGGCGTCCTGTCCAGAAACACGGCTCCCTGAGATCGCCTTCTTCAACAGCCCAACGATTTAATCTTTTTGATAACCGGTCTTACAAAACTTACAACACTAGTTGTTACATTTACATATATCAACATGTGGTCAACCAACCTGTTAATGGGACGACAAACTCACAGTTTTCCAGAGGACTCATCCAAGTAGTAACGACAAATACAAAACCGCATTGACGAGGATGGTGTTGATGAATTCTCGTTCTCATGGGAAAGATGATTGAGCCACGGGTCACACCAATATTTCTATATGGTCTATAGACCACGACGATAACAAAGTCGAAAGCTACGGTGTCAATTTCTCATTTTATTCTATGAGCTCCAAGAAATGTAGCATAATAGAAAGTGCAAGTTGTCAAGTAATACCGAAATAGCAAAATTGATTTTGGCAATATGTGTTCGTTCATAGACTTGGGCGCTTTGCGTTATGTTCGTTACGTTGTCTTAAACCAAATAGAACGTGTATGCGTGCGTGCGTGCGTGCGTACAAATTAATGTGTACGTTTGCGCTCGCTGAGACAAGACAGATCTTCAAAAAGAGAATGTGCCACTAGGAAGCATTCCTCGTACACATCAAGACGAAGTCCATGTTTGGACGTCCTGAAGGATCAGGCCGGTGTAACACAAATGTCTACACATACTTACAATCGCACACACTCATATCGCATATACACTCACACATATATATATTCTCTCTCTCTCTCTCTCTCCTCTCCTCTCTCTCTCTCTCTCTCTCTCTCTCCTCTCCTCTCTCTCTCTCTCTCCTCTCCCTCTCCTCTCCCTCTCCTCCCTCTCTCTCCCTCTCCCTCTCCCTCTCCCTCTCCCTCTCCCTCTCCCTCTCCCTCTCCCTCTCCCTCTCCCTCTCTTTCTCTCTCTCTCACATACAAACACACACACACACACAAACACACACACACACACACACACAAAACACACACACACACACACACACACACACACACACACACACACACACACACACACACACACACACACACACACACACACAACCTCGATAGCACTGTCGTCGATTGCGATGTCGTCTCGCATGGCCTCAATGTCACGGTTAATTTGAGATAGCTCTAATAGCGGCCGTGCATCGTCACTACCCTCTAGGGCGAAAAACAAAACGCCTTGCAATACGTATGACTTTGACATCATAAACGGCGAACTGTCGTGCGTCATGATCCAATTATGGCATCGCAGTACAACGTCGTGTTGTGCAATTATTTTGAAGTATTGTGCAGTCATTTATTTGTGTTTCGGTCCAGTGTGATCGCTTTCTTTGAATGCACTGAAGTTTTTCTTAAACAACATTAAGTAAGTAATTTATTTCCAACACATGTTGTTCCAAAATACAGTGTATAACATATTCAACATATATAAACACAAACATTCATCGGTGTTGATGGAAAGGGGTGAACAACACTAACACACCATATTGCACAACATTTCAAATATCAGTTACTAGACTACATACCATTTTGTAACATATATTAATTAAATATTGTTCTTAAATCTAGTATATAAACAGACTATGCCGTGTATAGTTCATTTAATGCCTGTTCGCTTCTACGGTGATGTATTCGTTTGGGTATTCCAAAGTGTTATTCTTTAAACATAAATGCACATTGATTTCTATGTCGTACACACACTTATATAATAATACACTGGGTGTATGATACATAGGTGTTTAACATATATGACAAAAACAGAAAACAATAAAATATGTATATTCATCCTAACTGATTAAAAACGTTCTTTAAAAATGGCTGCTACTCTTTTGACATTTTTGTTCTAACTGAATTTCACTGATATTTCCAGTTTAGCGTTTAAAAAAAATATAAAACCGTTCCAACAATAAAACACAATTGGATGTAAGCGGGTGGGTGGATGGAGGGTCCATTTGGTCAGAGTAGACCTACACGAGTTTGCCTGTAATTCGAGTCGGTCTATCAATTACCGGAAACAAACATTAACCACTACAACTACTTCATACGTACAATCGAAAAGTTAAACATAAGTATTTTATATTGTCGAAAATAATCAAGATTTCACTATGGAAAACACTATGGAAACGTAACGTAATATGCTGGAAACATTCCAACATGACATGTGCATAATAGTCTACTGACCCGCTTTGTCAAGACAACGTGTCAAGACAACGTGTCAAGACAACGTTGCACAGCATTAGCGCCTACGTGTTTGCAGGCTGTTTTCCACGCGCAGCAAACTTCATCAGTTTCAAGGCGTCAACATTGCTGAATTTAAACTCATCCTTCAGTATCGATTCGTCGATGCTCAACAACATTTCCCCGTCGACATTCACGTCGAGGAAGGCATTTACGCAGTGCTCCGGAATCCGTAGCATCTGTAGACACGTGGCCAGTTGTTCCGGATTAAGACTTCGTATGTCAGACGTCACATCGCTGTGTGAATCTTGTCGTTGAGGTTGTGGCGACGACACCGTGCTGCTTCGAACACTGCTACTGCCACTGGCGCTAGCACTGCCAGTGGCACTGACACTAACACTGCCACTAACACTGCCACTAACGCTGCCACTGCTATCTGTTGCTGCAATGGATGACCGGTCCGATATCGTACTAGCGACATCGCGTCTTGACGCAGTTTGTCCTGGGACACTGCTCTGGCCTGGGACACTGCTCTGGCCTGGGACACTGCTCTGGCGTGGGACACTACTCTGGCCTGGGACACTACTCTGGCCAGGGTCACTACGCTGGCGGTGGCTGGCTCTCGATCGTGGATGCTCCTGCTCGCCGCGAATATCCCCCGCGTCAGCCCTGGTTGGCGTTAGCCCATTTTCCGCCCCCGTAGTCGAGGAGTGGGATTCTGAGAGGGGAGGAGACAGAGGTCGTGGACGATTCGACTTTCTATGTCTCCTCTTTGATTTCTTGCGACTTTTGCTCTCTGGAGTTAACGCATCGTCGTAGGAGGAGTGACCGCTATCTTCGTTTTTCTCCGGAGTAAAGACGTCATCGAACAGAGACGTCTCGGTCTGGGAAGGGCGACGGGACGGCGTCGGGCCCGTTGTACTCTTCCTGCTGGTTGACTTCGACCAATATGCTCTCGATCTGACTGCCTTCGGGGTGGCACGCTCGTAGTCGCCTTCCGTTATGTCCCCCGGGAAGATCACGATTTCTGAAAATAAATCATTTGCGATGTCGATTTGTTATTCTAGATGTTCACATTAGCAGGATGTTATTATGTATTCAGCAGAGTAGAATCAACATTTCAACACACATTAAAACCATCAAACGTTTTTTTTATGTTGTATAGGAAGGAAGGAAAATATAGATGGTTAGTTGTAGTCAACAAAGACGTACATTTGCGCACGAGCACACAGACAAACTACCGCAAACACATGCTTGGCGACCCAAATTTGAGTTGCTACCCATTGATTAAGAACCGCTCTTATATTCTTTGCTGTCTGTCTCTGCCTGCTTGTCTAGAAGTGTAGACAGTCAGTCTAGACCTTCTTACATGCTTCGTGATATTAGATACCACACGCACGTATGCACGCGTGTGTAGGCATGTGCGTATGTGTGTGTGTATGTGTGTTATGCGTGGTGTGTGTGGTGTGTGTGTTGTGTTGTGTGTGGTGTGTATATGCATGTGCTTATGGATGTTGTGTGTGTGTGTGTGTGTGTGTGTGTGTGTGTGTGTGTGTGTGTGTGTGTGTGTGTGTGTGTGTGTGTGTGTGTGTGTGTGTGTGTGTGTGTGTGTGTGTTGAGTATATGGTGTGTATATGAATATGTGGTGTGTTATATGTGGTGTGTGTATGAGTATGTGGTGTGTTATATGTGGTGTGTAGTGTGTGTGTGGTATGTATGTGAGTGAGTGTGTGTGCAAGCTTAATATGTGCGTGTGGGTGCGTTGATGTGTGTGATATATGTATTTATGTGTATGGTGTGTGCCTGTTCGTATGTGCGTGTGCGTGTGCGTGTGCGTGTGCGGTGTGTGTGCCTGTGTATGTGCTTGCGTGTGGGTGCGTGTGCCTGTGTTTTGTCTTGGTGTGCGTGTGTGTGCCTGTGTATGTGCGTGTGCGTGTGCGCGTGTGTGTGCCTGTGTATGTGCGTGTGCGCGTGTGTGTGCCTGTGTATGTGTGCTGTGCGTGTGCGCGTGTGTGTGCCTGTGTATGTGCGTGTGCGTGTGCGCGTGTGTGTGCCTGTGTATGTGCGTGTGCGTGTGCGTGTGCCTGTGTATGTGCCTGTGCGTGTGCGCGTGTGTGTGCCTGTGTATGTGCCTGTGCGTGTGCGCGTGTGTGTGCCTGTGTATGTGCGTGTGCGCGTGTGTGTGCCTGTGTATGTGCGTGTGCGCGTGTGTGTGCCTGTGTATGTGCGTGTGCGTGCGCCTGTGTATGTGCGTGTGCGTGTGCGCCTGTGTATGTGCCTGTGCGTGTGCCGTGTGTGTGCCTGTGTATGTGCGTGTGCGCGTGTGTGTGCCTGTGTATGTGCCTGTGCGTGTGCGCGTGTGTGTGCATGTGTATGTGCGTGTGCGCGTGTGTGTGCCTGTGTATGTGCGTGTGCGTGTGCGCGTGTGTGTGCCTGTGTATGTGCGTGTGCGCGTGTGTGTGCCTGTGTATGTGCCTGTGCGTGTGCGCGTGTGTGAGTATCGACCTACCGTCACGCAGCTTGATGTTGGTGTCTGCCATCTGGTCACTCATGTCAGCGAGAAGCTTGCGGAAGTCTTCCTTCGTGCCGCCGACGAGTCCAACGGCTGGTGTCACGTGTGCGTTCGTATAGATGCCGATGGGATGAGGCACATCGGGGGCAGTCATCCTCCCTGGTAGAGCATGCACATACGTAAACAACTCACGTCAAGCAGATTATAGTCTGATCATATTCGTGAATGCGTTTGTATGTAGTATCAAAAATAGATACACGAGCGAAAAAAATTGTTTCCTTCAAAACACGTCTTAACATACTGAATTCAAAGGTTGCCTAGTATCCTTTTAACCAGTTCGCACCGATGGTTTACATTCTGGCGAATTATTTTGATAACATAATATGTGTCCGGCTAGGGCGTCGTGCAGTTTGTTCGTTACAGTAAAACTTGTGCAAGTGTGTGTGTGTGTGTGTGTGTGTGTGTGTGTGTGTGTGTGTGTGTGTGTGTGTGTGTGTGTGTGTGTGTGTGTGTGGTGTGTGTGTGAGTGTGTGTGTGTGATGTGTGTGTGTGTGTGTGTGTGTGTGTGTGTGTGTGTGTGTGTGTGTGTGTGTGTGTGTGTGTGTGTGTGTGTGTGTGTGTGTGTGTGTGTGTGTGTGTGTGTGTGTGTGTGTGTGTGTGTGTGTGTGTGTGTGTGTGTGTGTGTGTGTGTGTGTGTGTGTGTGTGTGTGTGTGTGTGTGTGTGATAAATGTGTATGCTTGCGCGCGCTGATAATATTTACAATATATACCTTGAGAAACCGTATGCGTCACGAGGAAGCGTTCCTCGTACACATCGATCACGTTCATCTTCCCGAAGTTGAGCTCGGTCCTATCACCGGGTCGAAATGAGAAGGAGAAACGTCGGTCGTCCTTGAACACCATCTCCACGGAGCCTCTCACGTTGGTGTGCAGGGCGTCGACCACGTCTCGCATGGATGCCGAATGCTTTTCTAGGAATGACACAAACGGCAAACATAACCAGATTGTACTAACTTCTCGGGACCATTTTACTAACGTTGTAAAGAGCTCTCAAACCCGTTTTTTACACTTTAAAAGAAGTGTTGATGTTTAACTGTGATCTTGAATTTTTAAAAACTGTTACCACCATGACGCGCCAGCAGGACATCGTCACTGGTGTGTCGTGGAAATATGGTCTTCGGCAATGGATATTTGCGTTTTTAAATTTCATCTTATTAACAACATATTTTGTTTAAAGATGAATTTTATTTAAGGGTTCTTTATCTTAGTGAAACGGACCCCGTTGCTGTAGAATTTGGCATAATGTAATTTTTTCCAAATAAATTATTGTTTAACATGTTTATGTGGCTAGCATATGTGAACAGCTGGTAAAACTAATGTGTTGTGATTAAGTTAAAACTTACCTGTGCCGTCTGGGAAGAAGATGTCTACTTTCTGTTTGATTCGAGTCGGAGTGGCCACGTAATAGCCTCCGTGCTGTCTGGTGACAAGTCTACGTTGCCGTTTCACGGCGGAGACCCGGAGAGGCTGCAGACGAGCGATAAGCACGTTAACAGCAGGTGCGACGTGGGATCGGTGTTGACTGGTCACATTCAAGCCGTTCTCTGCCTTTAGACCTGAATCTAGTGGACTTCAATGTTGTCCGAGAGGGAGATATGCAGAGAGGGAAAGGGGGAGGAAGGGAGGAAGGGAGGAAGGGAGGAAGGGAGGAAGGGAGGAAGGGAGGAAGGGAGGAAGGGAGGAAGGGAGGAAGGGAGGAAGGGAGGAAGGAAGGGAGGAAGGGACAGAGGGAGAGAGGGAGGGATGGCGGTAGAGAGGCGCATAGGCAGACAGAGACAGAAACAGGGAGAGAGACCGAGACACAGACACACAGACACACAGACACACAGACACACAGACACCTACAGAGAGGCAGGGAGAGTTTTTGTAATGGCGTATACCATTTGGTATAAAACAGTTATGTTATTTTTTGAGTTTTGAGTAATACATTCGCAGTTACTCTAAATGCAAGACTAGAGGCCATGGTGGGCGTGCTAGAACCTATGGTGGCCGCTAGAAGGCGTGGTTGGGCGGATAAGACGTTCTGGTGGGGCCTACTATAGGCCCTGGTGGGGGGGGGTAGAGTCCCTGGTGGGGGGGGGGGTAGAGTCCCTGGTGGGGCGAGTTAGAAGACCTGATTTGGTGGGATAGAGGCTGTGGCGGGATAGAGGCCATGGTAGGGTGGTTCAGAGACCCTGGTGGGGCAGGCTTTCTAACTTGGTGGGGCGGGCTGGACGGCCTTGTGGGCCGGGCTAGACGGCCTTGTGGAGCAGGCTAGAAAGCCTGATGGGGCGGGCTAGACGGCCTTGTGGGGCAGGCTAGAAGGCCTGGTGGGGCAGGCTAGACGGCCTTGTGGGGGAAGCTAGACGGCCTTGTGGGGCAGGCTAGAAGGCCTGGTGGGGCAGGCTAGACGGCCTTGTGGGGGAGGCTAGACGGCCTTGTGGGGCAGGCTAGAAGGCCTGGTGGGGCAGGCTAGACGGCCTTGTGGGGGAGGCTAGAAGGCCTTGTGGGCCGGGCTAGAAGGCCCTGTGGGGCGGGCTAGAAGGCCTTGTGGGGCGGCCTAGAAGGCCTTGTGGGGCGGGCTAGGCCTGATGGGGCGGGCTACATGACCTTGTGGGGCGTGCTAGAGGCTTAATATCACTAAAAGCTCCCACAATGTTATGTAAATGTTGTGTTAATGTCGTTGTAATAGTCAATTGTGATGCAGTTAAAATGTATGTTCTTCTATATTGCATGCTACTCAGTCCTCACGCCTGCTCCAGGTGCTGTACAATTTACCCCCTGGCCCTGTTCGACCACTATATCTCGAATTCTCCGAGAAGCATTCAACCATGACTGGTAAAGCGCGATTAGTAAATCAATATTCGTTCACACATATTTGCCGCATTCTATATTTACAGCCATTCACGCAGCGCAGTGATGTGGAACAGCGGACACTGGAATAAATTGCCCAAAGTTCAACTATTGGGGTCATGTCAACCCGGACGTACGTCCAGCATAGTCCCCTCAGGCCAAAACATTGTTGACACTACCCGTCTCGAACTGGGAACACTTCCGACACTGCCTCCTTTGTACCAAGAACATTTCCAACCCCCCCTCGAAAAGGCAACATCCCCTACACTGCCGCCTCGACCTGGGAACATGTCTAACACTACCTTAATCCCCGTCTTTGGATGAGATTACCTGCAGTGTTTAGACTCCGACATATCTCCCGACTATTCTCATTATTCCGATGCATGTGTAACATTTGGTTTTACTGCGATTTAAAACCTGCTCTGACGTGAAAACACTTGCCTGTGCTCCCAGGGATTCGTCGCCTACGCTGCCGTCAACGACCTGGACAACAAGTGGAAGTCGGTGTGAAAAGACGTCAACAAACTCTCGAATGCTGTACTTGGTCGCGCTCCATTTGAATTCATTCGTCTGCTGCATGCTTCCTTCCTACGACGTGCCAGCACTACGTTGCATGCAATGCCGAACTAGTCTACCAACGAAGCTTCCAACTTTTAAGCGTCAAATGTGCTTGCCTACACGGTCGATACCCCAGTTCACAACTGCTGTCAATAGTCGGCATAGCGCCAGTACGACTGCTACGTCACGGATGGCTGCATTCTCGAACAAAGACCTGACCTCAACGTCGCGGTTGGCTGGACACGTTGACGAGGAAGTAGTTATATATACGTGTAGCTTTCAGCAAGTCTCCAAAGGTATGTGCGAGAATGCGCGTGCATTGAGCCACAGGATTAACAATTAACAAATATGAAAGTCTCCAGTGTTGACTTGAGAGCCAGATTTATATACTAAATAAAGTATCTAACTGCTAGAATACCGCGATAGTGTAGCAGTTAGGAAATTATGTGAATTCAATTCCCTTTTGCATATCAAAACATAATAGAGCGAGCCAATGAATGCATGTGTGTGTGTGTGTGTGCGCGCGCACGCGTATGTGTGCATGAGCGCCATGGTGTGTGTCTTTCCAGAAGTGTATTTATAGACCGTGCTTCTGGGGATACTTGCTTGCGTGCATGCGTGCGAATGTTTGCATGTGCAATTTATTTTGTTTTATGTTGTGAGCGATTGTGTGTGTGTGTGTGTGTGTGTGTGTGTGTGTGTGTGTGTGTGTGTGTGTGTGTGTGTGTGTGTGTGTGTGTGTGTGTGTGTCGTGCGTGTGTGCGTGCGTGTGTGGTGTGTGTGTGTGTGTGTGTGTGTGTGTGTGTGTGTGTGTGTGTGTGTGTGTGTGTGTGTGTGTGAGTGTGTGTGTGTTTATGTGTGTGTTGTGTGTGTGTGTGTGTGTGTGTGTGTGTGTGTGTGTGTGTGTGTGTGTGTGTGTGTGTGTGTGTGTGTGTGTTTGTGTTTCTACATCGGACGCAAGTAAATGCAAGTTATGTTTCTGAGAATTTATTGTCGACGATGTTGCCTTTTTCAGTGTTACTATTACATAGGAGAAGGAAAACTCTTATTCCAAACCCGGACAGCTTGGACTCGGCAGCCTTGGATGGCAGCTTGGCTAGGAGAATGATTCCAAACCTGGGTAGCTGGGACTCATCAACCTTGGATGGAGCGTAGCTAGGAGAAGGAAAACTCTGATTTCAAACCTCCATTGTCTTGTGGGTATCTTCGGGAGAAGAAAAGATTACGAGATTCAACCCAGACAGAAAATATCCGTAGTATGAGTCCCTGAGGCAGTTTGTCGTTGTCTACAACCTCCACCTGACGGCCCTGATGCTAAACTGTAATGGCCTTGCTGTTCGTTTGGATATATCAGCGACGTGGTGAGGGGGGCTTGCTGCATGGGCAACAGCCTGTCCTCCACGTAACTTTTTAAACGTCAAATGTGTTTGCGTACACGGACGTTGTCTAAGTCGCTACCCCAGTTCACAAGTGCTCTAAATTATCAGCATACCGCCAGTACGGCCGCTACGTCACGGTTGGCTGGTCACGTGGACGAGGAAGTAGTTAAATATACGTTGCGGCTATATGTGTAGCTTTCAGCAAGTCTCCAAAGGTATGTACGAGAATGTGCGTGCATTGAGCCACACGAATAACAATTAACAAATATTAAGTCACCAGTGTTGACATGAGAGCGAGATGTATACACTAAATAAAGTATCTATCTGCTAGAATACCGCGATATTGTAGCAGTTAGGAAATTATGTGAATTCAATGCCCTTTTGCATATCAAAACATAATAGAGCGAGCCAATGCATGCATGTGTGTGTGTGCGCGCGCACGCGTATGTGTGCATGAGCGCCAGGGTGTGTGTCTTTCCAGAAGTGTATTTATAGACCGTGCTTCTGGGGATATTTGCTTGCGTGCATGCGTGCGAATGCGAATTTTGTTTTATTTTGCATTTTTTTGTGTGTTTGTGTGTTGTGTTTGTTGTGTTGTGTGTTTGTGTGTGTGTGTGTGTGTGTGTGTTGTGTGTGTGTGTGTGTGTGTGTGTGTGTGTGTGTGTTTGTGTGTGTGTGTGTGTGTGTGTGTGTGTGTTTTGTGTGTGTGTGTGTGTGTGTGTGTGTGTGTGTGTGTGTGTGTGTGTGTGTGTGTAGTGTGGGTTGGGTGTGGTGTGTGTGTGTGGTGTGTGGTGTGTGTGTGTGTGTTGTGTTTATGTGGAAGGAAAGCAAGTTTGTTTGTGAGTTTATTGTGTTATGTTGTTTTTGTGTTAATATTACATGAAGAAGGAAAATCTTATTGTGACGGTTGAAAGGGTTTTGGTCCGTTGGCAGTGCCCGTGATTTGCGAATATATATATATATATATATATATATATATATATATATATATATATATATATGTGTGTGTGTGTGTGTGTGTGTTCATGAGTGTTTCTACATCGGACGCAAGGAAACGCAAGTTATGTTTCTGAGAATTTATTGTCGATTATGTTGCCTTTTTCAGTGTTAATATTACATAGAAGAAGGAAAACTCTTATTGCTCCCGACGGTTGAAAGGGTTTTTAGGATCCCAGTTGGCAGTTACCGCCCGCCTCAAGATTAGCAGCCCACAGCCAGTAAGGTACCGTCCCACCACGGTCTGCCATCCTCATTGGGTGCAAGGGAACCATCCGAACCGCAGATCGCAACCATCGCACCGGGCACAAAAACACATCGAAAGACACCAACTCTAACACTGGGAAGTTGGAATGTCCGGACAATGACGGGCCTTTATGAAAACCTTCAGAACATCAGTGACTCCAGGAAAACAGGTGTCATAAACAGCGAACTGAATAGGTTCAACGTAGACATAGCCGCCCTCTAGGAAACACGACTGGCGGACTCGGACACACTGAAGGAAAAGGACTACACATGCTACTGGCAGGGGAAGGGCTCCGATAAGCCCAGAGAGCAGGGAGTAGGCTTCGCAGTAATGACCAGCCTGCTAAATATGGTAGAACCAGGCAGCAACGGCTCTGAACGACTCCTGACTCTCCGCCTCAGCACAACCTCAGACCCAGTCACCCTTGTCAGCGTGTATGCACCCATACTGTCCTCTATCACAAAGGATGAATTATATATTATATGAAAACCTCACATCCATAAGTAACAGCATTCCCAGCAAGGAACAGCTTGTTCTCCTGGGCGATGTCAACGTCAGAGTGGGAGCAAACCACGACACGTGGGCTTGAGCAGTTTGGTGTGGCAGGATGAATGAGAATGGACAGCGACTACTCGAGCTGTGCACTTACCACAACCTGTGCATCGCGATCACCTACTTCAAGACAAAGCCCCAACACAAGGTTTGCTGGAGACACCCGCGCTCAGAGCACCGGCACTAACTGGACCTGATCCTAGTCAGACTCGCCGCCCTCCAGAACGTTCTCCACACACGCTGTTATCACAGTGCGGACTGCGACACAGACTACACCTTGGTGTGTTGCAAGATGAAGCTACAACCAAAGACCAAAGAGGATCCATAGCACCAGGAAACAGGGAACCCCCGCATCGATGGTAGCGAGAAGCTTCGACCAGACTTCGTAGAAGAATTTGCGAAAGCGTTTGAGAGAGAACGTGGCGTCTCACAGTCCGGAGACACTGCACAGAGAAATGAGACACTCTAATTGACAACATGCACCGCACAGCCTTGGCTATCTTCGGTAAGAAGACCCCGAAGATACACGACCGGTTTGAGGCCAAGTCGACAGAGATACCTCCTGTAATTGAAGCCAAGCGGGCCGCCCTAGCTGAGTACAAGCGAGAAGAACTTGCAGATCCTCAGGATACCACTTAATAAGGACATCCAGACGGCCGCCGCAACAGGGAATGTATGATGACATTGACCAGTCTAGAGCAAGACAGCCCCCTTCAAATCCTCTACTGGGAAAGTAATCACAGACATGGGCCAACAGATGGAGAGATGGGTGGATCACTATTCCAAACTCTACTATATACAGAACATTGTGTTCCCTTCAACCCTTGACGCCATCAATTGCCTGCCGACCACGGAAGAGCTGGACGCAGAGCCGACGGCGGAAGACCTCAGCATGGCCACTGATAGCGTGGGCACAGGCAAGGCCCCAGGCAGAGACGGGATCCCCCCTGCCCCGAGGGCATGAGGGATGCCAAGAGTGCGAGACAAGTGACTCCAAAGTCTGTGCTCGGCTCCTCTTCACCCGCTTGCAGAGTCCCAATGCGGCTTCCGAGCTGATAGGTCAACGGTAGACATGTTCTCCTTTCGCAAACTCCAGGAGAAGTGCAGAGAATAATAATACACTATATTTATACACTAAAATCCAAAGTGCAAGCTCTGTTCAGTAGTGTTCACATTGTAAAAAGTAAATATAATATAATACAAGTAATATATATATATATATATATATATATATATATATATATATATATATATATATATATATATATATATATATATATGTGTGTGATTCAATTCCCTTTTGCATATCAAAACATAATAGAGCGAGCCAATGAATGCATGTGTGTGTGTGCGCGCGCACGCGTATGTGTGCATGAGCGCCATGGTGTGTGTCTTTCCAGAAGTGTATTTATAGACCGTGCTTCTGGGGATACTTGCTTGCGTGCATGCGTGCGAATGTTTGCATGTGCAATTTATTTTGTTTTATGTTGTGAGCGATTGTGTGTGTGTGCGTGCGTGCGTGCGTGCGTGCGTGCGTGCGTGCGTGTGTGTGTGTGTGTGTGTGTGTGTGTGTGTGTGTGTGTGTGTGTTTATGTGTGTGTGTGTGTGTGTGTGTGTTTGTGTTTCTACATCGGACGCAAGGAAATGCAAGTTATGTTTCTGAGAATTTATTGTCGACGATGTTGCCTTTTTCAGTGTTACTATTACATAGGAGAAGGAAAACTCTTATTCCAAACCCGGACAGCTTGGACTCGGCAGCCTTGGATGGCAGCTTGGCTAGGAGAATGATTCCAAACCTGGGTAGCTGGGACTCATCAACCCTGGATGGAGCGTAGCTAGGAGAAGGAAAACTCTGATTTCAAACGTCCATTGTCTTGTGGGTATCTTCGGGAGAAGAAAAGGTTACGAGATTCAACCCAGACAGAAAATATCCGTAGTGTGAGTCCCTGAGGCAGTTTGTCGTTGTCTACAACCTCCACCTGACGGCCCTGATGCTAAACTGTAATGGCCTTGCTGTTCGTTTGGATATATCAGCGACGTGGTGAGGGGGGCTTGCTGCACGGGCAACAGCCTGTCCTCCACGTAACTTTTTAAACGTCAAATGTGTTTGCGTACACGGACGTTGTCTAAGTCGCTACCCCAGTTCACAAGTGCTCTAAATTATCAGCATACCGCCAGTACGGCCGCTACGTCACGGTTGGCTGGTCACGTGGACGAGGAAGTAGTTAAATATACGTTGCGGCTATATGTGTAGCTTTCAGCAAGTCTCCAAAGGTATGTACGAGAATGTGCGTGCATTGAGCCACACGAATAACAATTAACAAATATTAAGTCACCAGTGTTGACATGAGAGCGAGATGTATACACTAAATAAAGTATCTATCTGCTAGAATACCGCGATATTGTAGCAGTTAGGAAATTATGTGAATTCAATGCCCTTTTGCATATCAAAACATAATAGAGCGAGCCAATGCATGCATGTGTGTGTGTGCGCGCGCACGCGTATGTGTGCATGAGCGCCAGGGTGTGTGTCTTTCCAGAAGTGTATTTATAGACCGTGCTTCTGGGGATATTTGCTTGCGTGCATGCGTGCGAATGTTTGCATGTGCAATTTATTTTGTTTTATGTTTTGAGCGATTGTGTGTGTGTGTGTGTGTGTGTGTGTGTGTGTTTGTGTGTGTGTGTGTGTTTGTGTGTGTGTGTGGTGTGTTGTGTGTGTGTGTGTGTGTGTGTGTGTGTGTGTGTGTGTGTGTGTGTGTGTGTGTGTGTGTGTGTGTGTGTGTGTGTGTGTGTGTGTGTGTGTGTGTGTGTGTGTGTGTGTGTGTGTGTGTGTGTGTGTGTGTGTGTGTGTGTGTTGTGTGTGTGTGTGTGTGTGTGTGTGTGTGTGTGTTCATGAGTGTTTCTACATCGGACGCAAGGAAACGCAAGTTATGTTTCTGAGAATTTATTGTCGATTATGTTGCCTTTTTCAGTGTTAATATTACATAGAAGAAGGAAAACTCTTATTGCTCCCGACGGTTGAAGGGGTTTTTAGGATCCCAGTTGGCAGTTACCGCCCGCCTCAAGATTAGCAGCCCACAGCCAGTAAGGTACCGTCCCACCACGGTCTGCCATCCTCATTGGGTGCAAGGGAACCATCCGAACCGCAGATCGCAACCATCGCACCGGGCACAAAAACACATCGAAAGACACCAACTCTAACACTGGGAAGTTGGAATGTCCGGACAATGACGGGCCTTTATGAAAACCTTCAGAACATCAGTGACTCCAGGAAAACAGCTGTCATAAACAGCGAACTGAATAGGTTCAACGTAGACATAGCCGCCCTCCAGGAAACACGACTGGCGGACTCGGACACACTGAAGGAAAAGGACTACACATGCTACTGGCAGGGGAAGGGCTCCGATAAGCCCAGAGAGCAGGGAGTAGGCTTCGCAGTAATGACCAGCCTGCTAAATATGGTAGAACCAGGCAGCAACGGCTCTGAACGACTCCTGACTCTCCGCCTCAGCACAACCTCAGACCCAGTCACCCTTGTCAGCGTGTATGCACCCACACTGTCCTCTATCACAAAGGATGAATTATATATTATATGAAAACCTCACATCCATAAGTAACAGCATTCCCAGCAAGGAACAGCTTGTTCTCCTGGGCGATGTCAACGTCAGAGTGGGAGCAAACCACGACACGTGGGCTTGAGCAGTTTGGTGTGGCAGGATGAATGAGAATGGACAGCGACTACTCGAGCTGTGCACTTACCACAACCTGTGCATCGCGATCACCTACTTCAAGACAAAGCCCCAACACAAGGTTTGCTTGAGACACCCGCGCTCAGAGCACCGGCACTAACTGGACCTGATCCTAGTCAGACTCGCCGCCCTCCAGAACGTTCTCCACACACGCTGTTATCACAGTGCGGACTGCGACACAGACTACACCTTGGTGTGTTGCAAGATGAAGCTACAACCAAAGACCAAAGAGGATCCATAGCACCAGGAAACAGGGAATCCCCGCATCGATGTTAGCGAGAAGCTTCGACCAGACCTCGTAGAGATACCTCCTGTAATTGAAGCCAAGCGGGCCGCCCTAGCTGAGTACAAGCGAGAAGAACTTGCAGATCCTCAGGATACCACTTAATAAGGACATCCAGATGGCCGCCGCAACAGGGAATGTATGATGACATTGACCAGTCTAGAGCAAGACAGCCCCCTTCAAATCCTCTACTGGGAAAGTAATCACAGACATGGGCCAACAGATGGAGAGATGGGTGGATCACTATTCCAAACTCTACTATATACAGAACATTGTGTTCCCTTCAACCCTTGACGCCATCAATTGCCTGCCGACCACGGAAGAGCTGGACGCAGAGCCGACGGCGGAAGACCTCAGCATGGCCACTGATAGCGTGGGCACAGGCAAGGCCCCAGGCAGAGACGGGATCCCCCCTGCCCCGAGGGCATGAGGGATGCCAAGAGTGCGAGACAAGTGACTCCAAAGTCTGTGCTCGGCTCCTCTTCACCCGCTTGCAGAGTCCCAATGCGGCTTCCGAGCTGATAGGTCAACGGTAGACATGTTCTCCTTTCGCAAACTCCAGGAGAAGTGCAGAGAATAATAATACACTATATTTATACACTAAAATCCAAAGTGCAAGCTCTGTTCAGTAGTGTTCACATTGTAAAAAGTAAATATAATATAATACAAGTAATATATATATATATATATATATATATATATATATATATATATATATATATATATATATATAATTTAAATTATTATTATTTTTTATATATATATATATATATATATATATATATATATATATATATATATATTTATATATATATATATATATATATATATATATATATATATATATATATATATATATATATATATATATATATATCTAAAAACAAATAATAAATAATTTAAATTATATGCTGGCTGAGTCACTTAAAACATTAATATCAATCTAAAAAGGTATAGAGGAACTAGACATTAAAAGCAATTTTAAAATAGAATGTCTTAACGTGTGCTTTAAATTTGTTCGTGCACTCTTTTGAACGTATATTCTCGTGAAGTGCGATCCACAGAGTTGGTCCTGCACGGGAGAATGAGCGGCGTCCATAACGTTCGAGGTTGTGCCGAGGAGCCACTAACAGATGCCCCTGTACATCGCCTTCATTGACCTCACCATAGCGTTTCATTTGGTCAGCAGAGACGGCCTGTTTAAGGTCCTCCAAAAGATCGGCTTCCCACCGAGACTGCAGAGCTTCATAGCATCCTTCAGCAGGTACTCAGGGCCATTCTACATCCGCAGTGGTACCAAACAGGGCTGCGTCCTCGCTCCCATACCCGTTCTGCTCATGAAACGTGCCTTTGACACCACAACAGAGGGAATTTACCTGCGTACTACATCAGCAGGCTGCTCAACCTTGCCAAAATAAAAGTTCGTGCAGCCCTGGTCAGAGACATGTTGTTTGCTGATGACGCGGCAGTTGCGACCCACACCCAGCAGGAACTCCAGCCGCTGACGTACCGCTGCGCTCAGGCCTGCAACGACTTCGGGGTGCCTATCAGCCTGATGAAGACGATCATTACCATCGACGACTACGAACTTGACGCCGTCCATCAGGCTCCATCGTAACCGACAACCTCTTCTTGGACACACATATCGACAGGAGAATCGGGAAGGCAGCCAAAACTCTTGCCCGCCTCACAACTCGTGTGTGGATAAACACCAAACAAGCAGTGAAAATAAAGTGTACAACGTCTGTGTCATCGGCACACTGTTGTACGGAGCGAGACATGGAATACATATGCGAGATAGGAGAGAAAACTGAACACTTTTCACCTGAGAAGTATTCGCCGTATCCTGGGCATATCCTGGAAAGCATGCAACACCGAAGTCTTGTCTCGTGCTGGCCTTCCCAGTATGTACATTCTGCACAGGAAACGCAGAATGCGCTGGCTTGGTCATGTCCACCGCATGGACGATTGCCGCACTCCAAAAGACAAACTCTAAAGAGAGCTGGCATCAGGGAAGAGAACCACTGGCCGTCAACGACTGCGATACAAGGACGTCTGCATGAGACACACGAAGGCATTCGACATCGTTGCCGCATTCTGGGAGGTCCTTGCAGTGACCGTACGAGGTGGAGAAGTAATGTGAACCAATACCTCAAGACAGGGAAAGAGAATCTGTTCAACGCGGCAGAGCACAAGCGGATACGCAGAAAGGAGCGCAGCAACTCCAGCAGACCAGAAACCACACACAGAAGCGACCTTTGTGGTAGAGTCTGTCTCTCCCGCGTCGGTGTCTTCAGCCACAGGCGACGCTGCTTCAGCCAAGCAGACAGTCAGAACAGCTTGGATGCTTCACCCATAGTCAGTGATTCCCGAAGGACCCTACTACTATTACAATGAACAATGATACACAATTCCCTAAACAATTGGTGAAACAGTTTAATCACTTGAATAAATATAACGATATTACAAAACTAATCATAATCTTTTTTCTATAAATGGCCGACTACATTATTTTTAAAACTTTTGTCGTGGACGTTGCGACGAGGGAGAGGCGCTTCGGGAGCTTATGCAGCGATAATTTGAATCTTGTCTCCCAATATTTTGGGTATGGAGCTAAGCCACCTTTGTTTGTGAAGTGTGTTGGTGTTTCCGGTGAGTGTCAGAGCTGGTGCAGTTGCACACTCCTTTCAAATCTGTCCCACCACGTCACCACATCGTTGGCGACACAACGGTTGCACCTATGTCGTGTCGTCGTTGACACTGCAGATCGAATACTGCACGGGTTATCGCTGTTATTTTAATATAAGTAATATTTAATCGTAACTGTTTGTGCATTTAAGTTGTTTGTATCGCCAGTGAAAACTAACATATTATTTGCACAAATATGCAGAAATAATAGCAATGTCCCCGTAAACAACAAGTGTCGTATACATGCATAACCACTGATTCCACCCATTAGAAAGTAAACAACCGATGTGTCTGCCTGTTCCTTTACCTGCTCCCATGCCTGCCTGCCTGCCCTTGCACCCTGCCTGCCTGTCTCTCCTTCTGTCTGCCTAGCCCCTCCCTTGCCCCCGCCCGCCCGTCCGCTCCATCAGGACTAAAACGTGATTCTATGTAAGCTTATACAAACCAGGCCATACTTACATAGGCCTACATTTGAGATGTACCTTATAAAAAATATGACTATTTCCCATAAATACCGTTTCTGTTGTCTTGCAAATCTACGCATAACTTGGGTATTACCTGCACAATAAGC
>JAODUO010000906.1:0-127500 GCA_025642075.2 Ridgeia piscesae | reverse complement strand
TATTGCTCGAGAAGTGCCAATTTCAGGAAATAATGGTCGGCAGATGGTGGTCATATTAGCAGAACACAACGCGCTTGCAAGTAATGAAACACAATATTTGACACAAATACTTGATTGGTTTGCAATTGATCATTTTCTATGCGAGTGTGTGTCTGTGTATGTGTGTGTGTGTATGTCTGCCACCACACACCTGTGTCGGTATCTGTGTACATTGTGGGCACCTGCGTGCGTGCGTGCGCGCGCGCGTGTGTGTGTGTTTGCGTGTATATGTATGTATATGCATTTATGTACGTATGTAATCATACATTATGTAGGTATGTATGTGTGTGCGTGTGTGTGTGAGTTTAAATACCCGCATAAAACATACATAAAACTGGATGCATTTTGTATTGTATGTGGCTGCATTTGCGTCTTGCTTGTGCGATATGTGAAATAATATGTAGCAGTAAAGAAACGGGATAGCAAATGCAGTAAGCTGTTTGGATTACTGTTCCAGGTCACAGAACCTTCGCATTTCCCAGGCTTCATCGATACCTCGTCCAAGCCCATGTCACTATGGGGGCCTCCATTTTGGTATTCAAATCCGACCTGTTCAAAGGAAAACATTCCAGTTTCTGTGTGTGTGTGTGTGTGTGTGTGTGTGTGTGTGTGTGTGTGTGTGTGTGTGTGTGTGTGTGTGTGTGTGTGTGTGTGTGTGTGTGTGTGTGTGTGTGTGTGTGCAGGTGTGCAGGCGTACGGACGTGTGCGCCTGTGCATGTCGACGTGTGTATACGTGAGCGTTTGCGTGTTCGCATATGCGCGTGTGCACATGTGCGTGCCTCTGTTGGATGTGTGCGTCTGATTAAGCACATGCTTTTACCTGATGATATACATGTCACATACCGTACATCGAATACGCCTACCTCCGTTACAGAAGTGAGGTTTAGTTGGACGGCCGCGGTGTGCCAGTGAGGACCGAAGTCTCCGGCCAGAGACCACCACGTCTGCCTTGGTCCGTTGCCAACCCGGTCGTATACACGAAGTTCGCCAATATGGAAGCCATTGTGGCAGTGAGCGAAGCGCAAACAGAAATATCCTTTTCCGCGAACATCGGAACCTTCCACAATTAATCTGCACGAGTATAGTTAGTTCCATATCATTACTTGTCCTTGGCCATGTGTTGTTAGCGATAAGATATTGAGTCTGTTCATTAGAAAGCGGTACGTGTTTGCACTGTTGAACTTGTACTGTTCTACAGTCTACTCTGTCGTGCACAGTTGTCGTGTAGGTATTAAGCTATACACCATCACATATAGGAGCGCTAATCAATGTAAACTAGCGATATTTTAAAAGCATTAGTTTTTCATGAAAAATCTTCACCAGCATGCCGGGTATTTTTTTAAATATTGTATTTACGTTTTATTAATTTTATTGAAGGTACTTCCTACATTTGTTTTCGTTAGCATCAACGGTTTAGAAAATTCTTCCTAATAACGACTTTAAATCAGTTGAAAATACCATTATGTTTCATCCTCTTTAAACAGCCTGCTTTATAATCCAACATTATATCAATAACCTCAATATTGGATATCTGTTTAAAAAATGAACATTTGTGTTGCTCACAGCAGTCAAAGAAATTCATATCCGATTACACAACGCATAGCCTATACAAAATCAATATGCTATAATGTATTATATAGATGCATATTAAACTAAAACGTATTTGTTTATGGTCAATCAATTACTATGTACATATTCTTGCCTTGCAACCTTGTGTCTGCCGTTTCCTGCTATTGATGCATACAGGTAATTCCTTCCATACTTGGCGGAGTCTGGTCCAGTTATCGGATATTTATGCTTATTGATAATTCTATCAAAGTGTTTAGACGAAGGCGTCTTCCCTCTGTTGCATGTCCAGTCAAAGTCATCGGTGTGGTCCTGTCGCAGGCGACACTGTTGGTTATGTCTGGCGTTCCTCTCGACGTTGCATGAAAACATGTCACCTGCAACCAGAGAAACACATTTCACCTTAAACACAATCAAGCACATTTACTCTCGCCATCACGAGCTCGCGGACATCGGTTTTACTCACTTGTCGATTTTTCTTTAAAGGATTCTTGTGCTTCCAATTCTCTAGCATGGTTTTCAGATACTATGATTATTTCTGATAAATAAAATGTCACGGTTCCTTCATTAACATATCTATTGGTCATATTATTTGTTCGTGTTTGTTTAGTAACACAACTGTTTATGCCAGTATCTTAATATCAATTTATTAATGTAACGACCACGAAGACCGGTTATCAATACGGTTACCTTATGTAAAAAAAGCTATTGAGTTAGCGTGGTATTAGAAATAATGTTTGCTAATGATTCTAACTGGTGCCTACGTGTAAATCGTAGCCATACTAATTAAAATCGAAGCGATAAATATGTTAAAAAGAATTCAACGTCAAATACAATTTTCCTGAGAGCATTTTAAAGAGGGAAAAACGAAACAGTACAAGTAGCTGAGTAACTCACGTAGTCCACAAGAGTAAGGAGACTGCGGGACAGGGCCGGTTGCAAAAGGGAGCGCACGGTCGCCTCTACCTGTCGGTCGTTCTTCACATACAAACACAGTGCACGGCGTAAGTGTAACATATACACACGACGATGGTTTATAGCGAATGTTTACGTGTTAGTATACATTTAACAAAAGGTAACGGTGGCATAAAAACACACAAATATTGTTACATTTTATCACTTACAGCCGTTTGAAAACAACCTTTTTTCTTAGGCGTGTTAAAATATATTGTATTTCAAGGGTGATGCTATATGACTCGTTACACTGTACAAATTATCACCTCTTGGTGTAATCTAATTTCTTTGTAGCTAGAAAGTTTGCTTGACGATTATAGTAACAGATTGACTGATTTAATGTTTTCCCATGCTGTCTTTGATTCAGATGCTGAACTTCAGTAGAGTATGAATGAACAACTATTGTTATGTCATAATGTGCTTTGTATAGAGAACTATGTATATAAATTGCTCACAAAATGCTAACAATAAGGCAAGAGACTCTCGACAAAAATCAACGACGAGATAAAGCTGGATTCTGATGAGGCAATTCAACCGCAGGACACATCCACATCAAAAACCAACTGAAAGATAAGTGTCGAACATGTAATAATCCTCTCTGCTTCTCTCGGTAAACGACTACGGACAGGTTTTCGATTCATTGCAAACTCAAAAAGTAGCTGACTAGGCATTAAGAACGTGAAATAATAGACATGTACTGAACACTGAAAATCATCCACACGATACAAATATTCGGTGTCAGTTCGTCTACACGAAGATAGCAAGACTATCAACATCGGGACAAGAGTAAGACAGGGAGGCATCATATCGCCCAGGCTCTACAGAATACCAGGAGTGATGATCAAAGGTTTCTAAATTTAGTACAATATATTTTCCTTACTCAACATGTGTTAGAACCAACCAGGGACGAGAACGTGTTAGACATAGTTTTGAGCTCACAGAAGGAATTTGTTGATAATGTCAATATATGTGAGCCACTGGGGGGTAGTGATAACAACCAGATATATGTTATCATCAAAGTAAAAGGAGAACGGAATCGAAAAATACGGTTCAGGAAGGATTTTCACAAAGGAAGATATAAGGAAATGAGGAAATATTAACAAAGATAGACTGGGATAACACACTGGAAAATAAGACAGCAACTTAATGCTGGAATATCTTAAAGAGTGAAATCTACTGCATCGTCGATAAATTTGTCCCCTTGAAAAAACGGTCAATACAGAAGCACTTATCGAAAGAAGCCATTAGAAACAGTAAAAAGCTAGAAAAGCCCTAACACCATCTGATGGTAAATGTGTGGGTGCTATACCAGTGGTAAAGAATACGTACAATAAAAGCGGAACAGCCACGGTCAATTAATTTACCGAACAACTTGCTGTGGTTTACTTTGTCAAAGGCTTTGAAGGCATCCAACATGGTAACACACATAGAGGGGCTATTCGAAATGTAGTTTCGAAAAGTTCTTTTAATGAAATATAAACATCTCAGTAGAGTTCTGCTTTTTAAATCCAAAATGGTTGGCAAATGTATTTAGCTATGTGTGAGGCTTCGGAGTCATGCGAATTTAACAGCTGATTGTATGATGACGTTCCGCAAAATGTTCCGCAAAAAGGTGCCGCATTTTACTTTACAAGAATACGCAAAATACGGCACAAAGACCCTTGTTGCGTCAGGGCGCCATCTGTAGGATTAGTTATTGTGGTACCTCATTAGCCCGAATTGCGTAACAACGCAAATTGAATGATTAGTTCTGTATGTTCCCCACTGGAACAGCAATATGGCGGACGTACTTCACGTCAAATGAACCTTTTAGAAGCTTCGTAAAATAAACAATTATATATATAATATATATATATATATATATATATATATATATATATATATATATATATATAATATATAATAATAATTGATTCACGTCAATCCATTGCGATTCCAAATCTAAAACCATCTGAACGATATTTCTCTTCGTTGCCGATTCTACTACTTTCAGATTTGCTTTTCCATTTGCATTCCAAATCCGGAATATGAGGATAAAACTGCTGTATATTATGACATACTAAAAATACGACAGGATTAATAATAATAATAATCGTAAAATTTCAATAGAGCCTAAACTCTTAAAAATGTTCAAGCTCAGAGGCGCAAGAAACACAATCATTTAGCTTGTCATACACGGGACAGGCAAAAGTCGTCATTGGATCATGGAACCGCCGAAATGCTATGGTAGAAAAGCAATTTCAAACAAGTATGTTTTCAATTTCTTAAGAAAGGCTATACTTTCAGAAGATTTAATCGCAATGGGGAGTTATTGGCGCAGCCACAGAGAAAACACGTTTGCCAATATTCAGCTTAGTTTTTGGAATAAAAAGTTGTCTGGAAACGGATGAAATGAGGGTCCTAGAGTTATCAGAGACATGTAGCAGATTAAGTAAGTATGTCGGTTTTCGAGAAGAAGAGTACGATATGTAACAGAAGCCAATTTAAATTTAATTCGGTATACAATTGGAAGCCAATGTAACTGTTTAAGCAGCGGTAGTGATGGTGAGATACGGGGGGTCTTAAGTACCACGCGTGCTAAACCATTGTGTACACGTTAGAGTTTAGATAATTCTTTTTTGGCAATGTTATTTAAAAGGGAATTACAATAGTCCAGTCGACTATTAATCAGATGATAGAAACATGATACTTGTGAAATGTACCAATGAAAGATGAAATACCAATTATTAGCTTAAACATGGTAACACATTAATGTTTCATTTTGATAGGCATTGTCTTCATAGGCATCTAAGTCTTACCGAGGAAATAAAAAAGCATTGGCCAAGAAACCAGGAACTGCATTAGGTATATAGAGGGAAGGAGATGATGTCAGGAAATGTCAGTGTTATCGTGATATTATATATATATATATATATATATATATATATATATATATATATATATATTATGATACCACGATAACACTGATATTTGCAGAAACCATTGTCTTCTCTCATATATCTATTAAAAATATATTCACATAAACACACACACATATATAGTATATACACACACACGTATATATATATATATATATATATATATATATATATATATATATATCATATATATATATTATATATATATATATATATATATATATATATATATATATATATATATATATTGGATCAAGAAACTATTACGTACTTTTGGCGACACCTGCTGACACGAAGTAGATTATTGCAAGACCCAGAGTGAAGATCAGGTTTCTTGCTGGTAATCCCGTCAACGTCATATTGAGGTTGAAGTAAGCAAACTATAAAACAACATGAATGTACTGAGAGTTGAATGCATAATAATGTGAGACTTATAGTTCATACAGTTATCCGCCAGATGACACGTGCTACTGGGCCTAGAAGCTACTTCCGTTTTTTTTTCTTCAGAACAAGTCAGTCATGCCTGCGTGTACAAACAATAATACATCTTCACCTTCACCTATCCCGTAGTCTTAGTGGACCGTTGGGGCGCCACAGATGACCTGCAACCAGCTCCCTCCATTCCTCTCGCCTCTTAGTCTTGCTCATGGCGGCGCCCAGTATCATGCCCGTCTATTCCGGGATGTTGTCCTCCCATCTCTTTTTCTGTCTTCCTCGTCTTCGCCCTCCTTGCACTGTGACCTGCAGGATTGTCTTGGCAAGCCCTGAAGATCTTGTTATGTGCCCGTACCATTTCAGTTTGCGTCGTTTTACTGTGGTCAAGAGGTCTTCGTGGGGCCCAATGGCTTGCCGAGTTCTGTTTCGCACCTCTTCGTTTGAGATGTGGTCTCTGTAGGTGATGCCGAGGAGCTTTCTGAGGCATCTCATCTCCATGGCCTGTATCCTTCTCTCTGTGTCTGCTGTTAGTGTCCAAGACTCACAGGCGTACAGGAATATGGACATGACTAGGGAGCGCATCAGCCTGATCTTTGAGTTGAGCGCTATATTCCTGTCATTCCAGATGGTCTTGAGTTTGGCGAGTGCTGCTGTAGCCTGGGCGATCCTGGCGAGAATTTCAGGTTTAGATCCTTCATCTGCGATGATTGCTCCCAGATATTTGAACTTTTTATAAACAATATCAACTTCCGACTATAAAACGATGATGGACGAAGACCTTCGCAGTTGTGACGTGGTTATTTTTTAAATGAAAAACGAAGGAAATATCGACAGAATACCTTTTGCATGGTCACGGAACTTACTTCGGAGTGAACTGTTTTTAATAAATAAATAAGTATCTTAGCATCCATGCTTGTATTACAGCTTATATTGTACGCAATAAATCAATCGTAATTTTCCAATGCTAAGATAACGCAAATGTTATTTATACTACTGAAATATAAATTTGTTACACTCTAATAAGTCTCATAGTTTGACTTGTAAGGGAGCGACCGTAATTTATCGGTTGTGCCGGAGGAAATTGGTGGGGTCACATTTCTGATATTAAGCTAACCCCACATCCAGTCATAGACTTGTAACGTTGCCTCTCACAAATTCGTGCTTATGCAGTTCAGTGACATTTAATATTATGTCCGCAACAGTGCATATAAAGACGAATTATTATTTGCAAAACCTTAGACTAGTTCAAAGGGTCATTTGACAGAAGTCCGTGTTATATACATGTGTGACATTTTAGTCTTAAGAAACGAAAACTTCTCATAGTGCTGCATCACGTTATTAAGACAGCTCAAAGCGATTAAGAAATGTTACCTACCCGGAGGAATTAACGGAATTTAGAGGTCTATGATTCCAACACTATGCAACCGTGCCAGATGTGACATAGCATAGTACAATTTTGTCATGTAATTGTGAATGTAGACTTTGAATTTAATTTTATCAATAAATAATGACATACAGCGTGCATGTACTGTACAAGGTCAATTTTTAAGTAACACATCAACATGAATCTATACACAGCATCTATTTACTGTGTATATATTCTATAAGAAACACAATCTTGAAAGGAAATGCAAGAAACTAAATACTTATTATTTGTATGTTTTTATAGGTTTCTAAACTAATTTCTTGTATTACATAAACACAGAAAATTGACTAGAAAATTACAAACCCTTTGCTATGTTTTTTGATACAGTAATATATCATCCTATACTCTATATTATAAATAATAAACAGATTGATCATTGTTATTACTATTTTTATATAAACATTCTTGTTAAATGTTTTTTAAACTGAGAAAACCGTACTACAGATCTGACTGTACCTGATTCCACACCTTAAGGCCCGTAATACTAATTCTACTATAATTTATTTTGTAAGTAATATTTATGTTGCATGTATTATGATTGTGACTATCACACTCTCACAAATTAACTTAATATATGTGATCTGGAAGCAGTTTAAATCAATCATATCGTATACACACAGTTTAAAATAACTAATGATAGGTCTTGCTTGTGACAAGTACCATTCATGTTTACATATAGTTATTGGGTTTTTTTCTGTAACATATATAACGGTGGTATCTTGTTCTCATATGTATTTCCCCACACTTCATAGCAGTAATTAAGGATATTTTAGGCATGATGAGTACAGAGTATATAATACATGACTATTTTACAGATGGTTGACTCTATTCATAATGGACACACTATTAGCCATTTTACTTTTGATCTTCTTAATATGACCATTCCAACCTAACTGGCAGTACAAGATCAAGAACAAGAACAAGAACAAGAACAAGAACAAGAACAAGAACAAGAACAAGAACAAGAACAAGAACAAGAACAAGAGCAAGACAAGAACAAGAACAAGAACAAGAACAAGAACAAGAACAAGAACAAGATGTTTATTTATGACCCCAAAATAAGTACATTAATTCAATAATCATAAAGTGAAACATAAACAAAACGTTATACATTAATAATTTAGAACAGTGAAATGGGGGTCAGTGACTCCTGTTAAGACTGAAAAGTCGCTATCACAGGAGCCACTAGTTGTAATTATACATTTAGTTAACCTCTCAATATAGTAATTTTTACTTCAATAATAATTTGTTCATCAATACGATTTGTTTTCTCTTAAGTAACAATAAAAATACATATAACAATTCATTGCATCTATCCATATATGTGCATATTAAAATTCTAATGACTTTGTGTATTAAACTGACATATGTAACAATCAGATATTGTACATTCGTTTTGATATTTTTGTAAGAGATACATTTTTAAGTAATACGCAAACCCACGTAAACTGTGAGTAACAATTGTTCCCAAAATTAATTCTGGAGTATCATTTATAATATGAGGCAAATTATATTTAAGGCACTTTTTGGCAAATTCATGTCTTGTCATAGATGTGTGTATATTTGTAGCTTTGCAGGTATCATGACTGTGTATATTATAATTGGGGATAATATTCCAATTTAATAAGTAAACTGGCATATTATCATGCCTATATTTATAGAAAAATGTAAGTTCTTACAGTTTTAATTGATCATCTATTTTCAATATTTGAAATGTTTTAAAAAGTGGTTCAGTGTGTGAATTATACCTGTTTAATGTTATTATTCGAACTGCCTTTTTTGAATTATCAATATTCGACTACCTTTGTATCCCCAAACCGTGATACACTAATTAATATGTGATAGGATTAGAGAATTGTATAGAAGTGTTTTTATATTTAGCGGCAGTACATGCTTTAGTTTGTTTAAAACACCTGTAGTTTTGGAACATTTATTTGCGATTTTATTTACGTGTTTTTTTCATGTAAGATTGGCGTCCAGAGTTAATCCTAGAAAATAAAATTCATCCACTTGTTCGATATTTATGTTATCGATTTTAAGAGTAAGAGTTTGCGTCTCTTTTGTAGGTACATGAAAAATCATATATTTAGATTTTCTTTGGTTAAAGACAATTTATTTATATTTAGCCATTCTATAACTTTTCCGAGTTCATAATTTATTAAGGATTTTACGCTCTTGTTTTTATGTTGTGAGCTATCGGTAAATTGGCTTAATGTACTGGAGAGTGTTGTATCATCTGCATACATAATGAAGTTAAATATATTACTGACTTATGGGAAATCATTAATATAAATAGTAAACAATAAAGGTCCTAAAATTGATCCTTGAGGAACTCCGATTTTTACTGGTAGGGTTTCTGATAGCATTTAATCAATTTTAACATACTGTCGTCGATTGCTTAAATAACTTTGAAATAAAAGTACAGTCGAACCATCAAGTCCATAAAACCTTAATTTATGTAATAAAATGTTGTGGTCAATGGTATCAAAGGCCTTTGATAAGTCAAGAAATATATTAATTGGCACCTCATTTTTGTCCATGTGATTTAGAATTATATCTACTAATTCAAGCGCAGCATACTCAGTGCAATGTTTTGGTCTAAAACCATATTGGTTATCGAAAAATAATTTTGCTTCATTAAAATATGAATATAACTGAGTAAAGGTAATTTTCTCTAGTACCTTTGATATCGTTGGTAATATAGATATTGGTCTGTAGTTTTTAAATAATCGCCCTTTTTAAAAATTGGAATTACTTTGGCAATTTTTAGTTTATCTGGAAAAATTCCCGTATTTAGCACTTGATTTTTTACCAGAGTCAACGATTTTATGATTGCAGGTTCAAGTATGAAAAAAAATTGAAGAGATACCATCGAATCCACAACTATGTTTTGTGGGTAAATTATGTATTATTATCTTTACTGCCTCTTCATCTATATTGTTTATTTTAAAAGTTGACTGTATTTGTCTATTTAGATAATAACTAAAATCTTTGGTTCCTTCATACTTGATATAATTTACAATAGTCTGAGCTATATTTGTGAAATAGTTATTAAATGTGTCAGCAATTTTTTGTTTGTCTAACATTTGATTGTCATTATCTTCAAAATGAACTGGGAAACCTTTTTAGTATGTTTTTTGACAGACAATATGTAGTATAAACGGTTTCGATATTATTTCCATTAATGCAAATTGTGAGATTGGTGCCATCAGCAAATATTATACGTGTCATAACAGTTGATACTTTACACATGTCATAAAATATAGGCAAAATAAAATTGGACCAAGTATGGAACCTTGTGGTACACCACATGTTATATTTTGGTAAGTTGAATTTGTGTCATTCATAGATACATACTGTTTTCTGGTGTTCAGTTGGCTATGTAACCAAGTTTATACTACAATTCTAATGCATGATGTTCTAGTTTCTGTAACAAAATGCTATTGTCAACAGTGTAAAATGCCCTATGTTTTAAATATGTAAAAACTGATATTGAGGATCATGAGTTATAAATTTTTGTTGTTAATCCTTCAACCATTTCTAATATTGCTATTATAGTTGAGTGTTTCTTTTCTAAATCCATATTGCCCATTGTACAGTTTTTAACATTCAAGAAATACATTAATCTACTATGAATATACTTGCTAGTATTTTCTATAAATCAGGTAAAACAGACACTGGCTAGTAGTTACAGAGAATTTTTGTGAATCATACATTTTTTTAATATGGAAATTACCTGTACAATTTTCACGTTACCCGAAAATTATTAATTTTGTAATTGTTTATTGAACATGTGTTTAAGATATTTTATAATATTGCCATATGGCATTACCATCTTAATTAGGCAAACATAAATACCATCATGATCTTTTTACATTTAGCAATGTTTACTAAGGCCAAAATATCTTAACAGTAACAGGTTTATGGACCCTTCTATCCTTTCATTCATGTAATGGTTAAAATTATTGGGGCTTTTCGGGGTTTTTTGGCTTATGTTTGACCTATATTTGAAAATAATTAAAACATATGCAATATTCTTTCTGCAACTAATTTTTATTTGTTCTGTTTAAAAAGAGTATAATAATATTTACATTCTTATTCTTTTTAATAACTAGAGCATTTAAAATTGTCCTTCGTTCATGTTGTTATAGTTTATTTCGAGAAGGTCAGAATAGTACATCGGTATGGCTAAATGTCCACGACTGTACTTCATTACTCGTCCAACGGCAACGACAACACACAGTTTTGTGGAAATTTCATCTGGCAATTGGCCGTGAGCTTGTGTCGCCAAGCAGTAAACGAAAAACTGCTACCAAAACATAATTATTGCAACACTGTATCCTACTGTCGTCGTCTGCCGCTTACGTTTGAAAATGTTCAATAAACACTGCCGTTTTAGGCACAACACAGTGTCTGTCAAATCATTCTTGTTACACCACCTCTTCAAATGGATCGACAACACCTCGTAAGCAACTCGGATGCTGAAATCGGACTGCACATCTTGTCAAAAACGACGAACTTTGACAACGAAATCGATCAATTTCTACGTGAGCTGCCATCTTTGTTTGTCTGAGACTAAGTACGGCGTTGAGCACGGTCTTGAGCATACTCAGGATTTGGACGTTTCATGCTCAAGTCTGAGCACGATACCGTACTCAGAAAGTTTGGTGACCTACGTTGAGTATGAGCACGGTGTGAAAGCGAGGCTTGGGCATATAATTTGAGCACGGAGTATTGAGTATGGTGTTATAACCTCGGCCCTAGGTGTTCTGGTCAAGCTAATCTGGTATGGTGGCTCTCACAGGTACGATTCAAACTACTAATCATTCGAGTGCAGCATATAGGTAACAGCTTTCTTTTTAAAGTGTGGTTGCTCTAATAATAATAATAAAACACTTTACTTAGACACTGAAATCCATAATACAAACTCTGTTCAGTAGTGTTTAAAACAGTAGTTACAAATTTAAGAAATAAATAATATTATAATGAAAGTACAAGTCTGCGGTCTTCTGACCAGTTACTACTTAATCAGCCCACTTCCCGAACTAAAATTGGCGAACGATCCTTCTCTTGTGCAGCTCCAAGGGCATGGAACCAACTACCCCTTGCAGTGCGACAATGTACGAGTGTGAATCAATTCAAAGTAGCACCCAAGACGCATCTGTTTACAGATTATTATTTTGAAACTCTGTGATCACAGTTAATCTGTCAACTATTCATACATTTATTTTAATTATTTTAATTAGTATATATTTATACTATTTTATTTTTATTTACTACATATATTATTTACTATTACAGTCTGCAAACATATTTAGAAAGAGCTTCTTCCCAACAACAATTAAAGAATGGAATTCCCCCCCAAACACTGTCTCAAATAAATCACTAAACTCGTTTCAAAATAATGTAATCCAACATTTTAACAATTAAGTCAGACGACCCTCCATGATACAGATACAGATACAGACACAGACACAGACACAGACACAGACACAGACACAGACACAGACACAGACACAGACACAGACACAGACACAGACACAGACACAGATAAAGATACAGATACGTACTTTCCCCAAATCGTCGATAATAGACGCTAGGCCTAGGCCCTAGCCCTAGTCCTAGAGCCAAGAGGACGATTTACGCGCAGAGTCAGAGATTACGCGTTGCATTTGGCCACATTAGTTGGCGTGATTGGATGTATGAATTTTAACATCACCAGTTTTTTGCGAATATCTTGCGAATAAACTATGTTGTAATTATATAACAGTCATTTTCTGTCACTGACAGAGCATGTTTACCTGAAATGGGAAGGTACAGTTCGCATGTCGGTCGATACCTCTCACAGGAAGCAGGAGTGACAGTTGAAAACAATGACGCAAGATCCTTTTGTAGTAGCTCGCGACGCGCGGTATCACAGCCTTTCCCGCATGTTTGCCGTCGTTTTCTGTTCAAAGGACCTTGTGCACTATGACCTCATTATCCGGGGAAACCCGTCCTTGCATTGCGGGTAAAAATGTTGTTGTGCCGCCATTATCCCGTGTTAAAAGGCCTGAGACTGAGTTTTGTGGTTGTATCGCAAGGACTATATGTATCACAAACTGGCTATATAACATGACGGAAATATGATTAAAACTTCACGGCACGTAATCCAAGTGTGTGAATCCGTCATCAGTGGGCGTCGCAAGTTATTGTGTTACTATTTATGCCGTATTATTATTTGTCATAAAATATTCTCGTTGACGTTGAAATCAATTTAGCACCTTCGAGAAAGTGTACTGTTTTTAGTTGAGCTGCAAATTTTCTATGTCATAGCTGTTAAATATTATTACACATGATTAACTGGACGTGTAGAACCTCATTGTAGGCAAACATAATTGATAAAATATTTAGCTTAACGCCACTCATGTTGTAGCATTGTACAAACAGTGAAACCTCTGCCAGGTCAAAAATCCGTGTCATTTTAATGTTATTGAAGGGTTGTTTACATATGGCGCAGATAAGACGCACGGTTTTTGACAGTGGCGTCTATTTCGCGATATAGAATTCGTCATTGTATTTGTGCAGCGGTGATAATGATAAGTGATGCTGAAGTTTTATACTAACTGTATTCATTTGGTTTGCGCGCGCACACAGACACACACGCACGCACGCACGCACGCACGCACGCACACACACACACACACACACACACACGCACGTCTATATTAAACACATTCTCGTTTCGTTTTGGAATTTATGAAAGGTTGCATTTATGTAAACCAATTGTTTTTAACATTAAGTATCTCAGCATAACAAGCTTCAAATAAATTACAGCTTAAGTTATGGTTGTGATTTATAGCTGTAGACATATGTGTTTCAGTTCATCAGTTTCCCCTGTGGGGAAATCTACACTATGAAACAGGTGTGTAGACATAGGGAAGTCTATAATACATTTGGTTTCAATTACGAAACCCCAACAAATAACCAGATATGTTGATGAGTGATGTTCCCGTTTGTAATTGCATTGTTATGTTCCTCATCACTGATAGTTTTAGTGTAACTAGCCCGAGGTCATTGTAAATAGTATACATAATATTTTTATTATAATCTGGGTCAGGGTGTCAACTGCTAAAATGTGTGAATTGTTCCGTATTGTTGGATGGTTGAATAATTATAACTAAGAGTACTATTTACTCATTCGTTCATTTATTGTCATCTCAACAACATACAATACACAGGGAAAATAATTGTGTAATATTTCGTGTAAAACCAGTGCATGTTTTGAAACTGTTAATGGACCAGTCTCCCTTTCAACAGTGCTCACACGAGCTACTAAGAACTTGCATGAGACGTAAATTTCAACTCCATTGGAATCACAGGTTTCACTCAGTTTCTAAGTTACATCAGGAATAAATTATATCAACAACACAACCCTCGGTCCAAATTCAATAACACATATATAATATGAATCCCAATAGAATATGGAACTGGTGTCCATTTGCTATGGTACATATAGGATATGGACCCCCATAGAATACGGACCAGGGTCCAATTAATATGAGGGTCCGCATTCTATATAACACAGAAAATGGACCCCAATACATTATGGACCCGGGTCCATTTTCTATGGTGGATCCATATTCTAAGCCACATATAGGATATGGACACCTAGAGAATAGTGACCCCCGGGTCCAAATGCAACGGCGGGTTCCATATTCTATAATAGAATATGGACAACCGGGTCCACATTCTATAGAGAATATGGACCCGGGGTCCACTTTCCATGGGTCCATATTGTATATGACACAGTGACACTAGTCTGTAATTAATTGTTAAATGAAACTGTGCATCAGGTCTCCACGTTGATATCGTTGCACAGCTTTTACCAAGACAAACGATGACCAAAACAATTATGTCACCTCTCCTTATATTTTCATATATGTAAAGGGTCGGTGTCATGTAAGCTATTGAATGTTCAGGAGCGTAGCCCACGAAAGTTTGTATGTGTGGTCAATAATATGCGGAACAGCCAAAACAACGCCATCTTGGCGGTCGAACGTTCCGGGACGTTCCATCGACTGTAAGTGTACATTAATGTAGACATTACGCTTTCATATTGACGATCATGTTATAGGATATCAATATTTAACTATGTCACGTGTGAAGTAGCAGTGTCGTGTGAAGCATACAGCGAGCTGTAGTCTGTGTAGTCGATTTTAAACATCCGTTCCAGCATCGAGCCAGCACGCCTGACGGACCACCAGTCGACGTTCCATCGGCTGGAAATGTACATGAATGTACCTATTATGCTTTCACATTGACGGACGTGTTAGATTATATCTATTATATTTTGAACAGTGAAAAAGTGGACGAATTGCATGTAACTGTAGCAACACATGATGTTTCAATTGTATGTGTTAGTGAGACATGGTTTAAAGACTATATGGATTCAAGTAGCCTTACTATGCAAGGGTTTTGGTTGGAGAGAAAAGTTAGGGGTTATGAGCGAGCCGGTGGTGTAGCCTGCTACATTAGAAATGATTTAATGTATAAGAGATTGAATGATATGGAGGTTTATGATTTAGAAGTAATGTGGATTAAGGTTATGCCAAAGAAAACGCCTCGAAAATTATCATGTATACTGGTAGCATGTTTATATTATACTCCAAAGACGGAGTATTTGAAAATACGTGATCATTTAATCACCAATATTGACACTGTAATGCGAAAACACCCAGAATGTGGTGTGATCATAACTGGCGATTTCAACCTGTTGCGGGATAACTTTATGAAAACCCACTATAGATTTGTCCAAGTAGTTAATGTTGTAACACGTGGACAGGCGATATTAGACAAAATATGGACGAATATGGAGGAGGTTACTATTTCCGAACTGGGGTCATCGGTCATGGTTTTGCTTAAACCTAAAGCGAAAAACTCAGTTGATACTGGATGCGTGACACGGTTAACCGTAAGGTGTATGGGCCAAAAGAAAAAGCCACATTCAATATGGCTTTATCAGCCATCAAATGGGAACCCCTATTTAGGCTTGATTCATGTGCAGATCAGTATTCATATTATCAAACGGTTATTTGCAACCTGATGGAAATATGCTTTCCTACTAAAATTGTTACGAGGCATACGGCTGATAAGCCATGGGTCACAGACTGGTTCAGAGACTTAGTTCGTAAAAGACAGCGAGCTCACATGAGTGGTGATTTGAATCAAACAAAAATATTGCGTAATAAGGTCAACCGAGCCGCTTCGAAACTTAAGTATAGTTTTTTACCAAACACAAATTGCAGCAATGCATGAATCGGGATCCCACGATCGGATTGGTGGAAGCATATGAAACAAATAATGGGACTTAAAACAAATGGCAAATCATGCATGCAAGGTCTAGCTAACAAAACAACGGATGGTGATTGTGGCTTACTGGCCAATACAATGAATGATTTCTTTGTGTCTGTGAGTGACCATTTGCCTCGGTTAAATAAGAGTCACAAGGTGTTTGACGTTAACGAGGAACTGCCGGATCAGTATGTGATAAGCGTATGTACTACTTTTAAAGCCTTGGAGAGTGTTAAAGCCAACAATGCTACTGGGCCTGACAACATCCCTGCATGGGTGTTAAGAAATTATGCAAATGTTCTCGCCCCTCCATTAACTGCTATTTTTAATAATTCACTAAGAGAAGGTGTACTCCCTATGGAATGGAAAATGGCCAAAGTAATACCGTTGCCAAAAACAAGCCCCCCCTGTGTCGATTGAAAAAGACATTAGACCAATTTCACTAACTCCAATAGCTGCCAAGGTGTTTGAATCAATAATAATGAAATGGGTGGATGAAACAATTGAAGGTGAAATTGATGCTAAGCAATTTGGGGGAATTAGCGGAACGTCCACAAAAGACGTTCTTGTCGAACTGGTTCATATGTGGTATAAGGCGACAGATAAATTGAATTCTTATGTCAGAGTTGTAATGCTAGACTTTAGAAAAGCGTTTGATCTTATTAATCATCATTTGTTGCTAGATAAGCTACGGTCGTATGGGTTGCCCGCACATATTTTAAGATGGATGGCAACATTTATATTAGACAGAGCTCAACGAGTAAAAATAGGAAATGAATATTCCCATTGTGGTCATCCCAATGGGGGAGTACCGCAAGGGACATTGTCTGGCCCTAAATGTTTCCTTGTTTACATAAATAATTTAAGAACGACTGTTCCATTATATAAGTATGTAGATGACAGTACGTTATTTGAAATGTGCGACAGAAATGATGTATCTGTTATATAAGAGTCGGTTGATATTGCTGCTAGATGGACAGAACAGAATGACGTGAAAATTAATTCGGAAAAATCAAAAGAAATAATCATTAGTTTTGCACAAGATGGCAATTTCAGAAGCACTATCCCGAATATAAAGATAGATGGGAGGGATATAGCACAAGTTTGCCATGCCAAACTATTAGGTGTGACTATTTCTCAGGATCTGACATGGAACAAACACGTGGATAATATTGTGAAAAAGGGTGGTAAACGCTTGTACATATTATATCAGTTAAAGCGTGCAGGGATTACACAGAAAGATTTGGTCAGTGTATATGTTAGTGTGGTGAGACCAGTTCTAAAATATGCATGTATGTCCTGTATGGCACACTAAATTGCCTCAATATTTGTCTGACAATATTGAAGTTATACAAAAAGGGCATTAAAATGTATTTTTCCTGGATTTGGTTACGCGGAAATACTTAGACGTGTTAACCTGGATACGTTGAATGTAAGGCGGGACAGCATTTGTCAAAAATATTTTGATAAAATTAAAGTCGGCACACACAAAGTATCTGCTGCCTGACAAAAGACATATCGAATATAATATTAGACAACAAAATGTGTACCCGTTACCAGTTAATAGGACGAAGAGATTCCGTAACTCCTTTATACCGTGGGCTTTATACAACTCAGTAACAAGGCTATTAATACGATATGATTTGCGGTATCAAATGTATTTCTATTGTATTTGTATGATGTTTTGATGAGTTAATTGTAACCTATTGTAATGTCAATCCAACTCAGTTGAGTTGCTAATAAAACTTGTGTTATTATAGTAGGCACTTTAACGAAATCCGCGGCCGCGATGTTTTTACGTGCGCGTTTTCGCGTGCCGCTGTAGCGCGTACCGTTTACTCAGCACCTGGGTAGTATTTTATTTCAACCGGAGTTTCTGTCGTCTTTTAACGGTCAAGGTCGTCAGCCACAGCGAGAATCGTTTAGCGGGTAAGTTGTTTTTGAAAGCCAAACTTAAGCACAATGTCATCGTTTTTATGACATAGCTGTGTTTCAGTTGCAAGTTTTGTAGTGTTTTTTTTTAACTAACGATTGCATTTCTAGCTAAATCTACAGTAATTAATTTGTATGTGTTGGCAATTTCGTTGCCTGCTCGAGCAATATGGCTTTTGCGCGGGTCAAAATGTGATGTTTGAGCAATCTATGACTATGACCAAGTGCGTGGATCTTGAATATTATAATTACACTGATTTATTATAGGGCGCACTTATGTAGTAATTATAGTTAATTTAGTATTGGCATGGTTTTGTGAAATAATACTTTTTTTTAATGATATTAGCCTAATTAGGCACTTCCATACACAAATTAAACATCATCATATGATGTTGGAAATAGGCTTAAATTAATTGGTAAATAGGCAACAAATCACATTTAATTCAATGTGGCATGCTAATTTCCAAATATTGACTAATTAATTATTGATTCATCAAATATTGATTTATTAGTTAACTTATTAACGTTACATAACTATAAAATGATATTACTTACCACAATTAAAATGGTTTTTACAAATTGCATATTTATATAAACATTATACTCATGGGCATTGTGGTGTTTAACAAAAAAGTGTCTGTAGTGTCGTGGTTACCCGCTACTTACTAGTAAATTTTTTTTTACATGACTAGTTAATATATATTTATTCTCATAATCAACGTGGTTATGCACACTGCATTATATGTATAAATATCTTCATATTTATGGACTCTATTGGTCTTAATTAGAATATCTTGGTCGGTTAACTTGGTGCATTATTAACTAGTATTAACTATTTAACTGAATTAACTAGTGTTAAAAATAAATAAAATTGCAAATGCATTACTTCATTCAATGCATTTTAAAACATTGCAAACAGAAAACACAAAAAATGAGCTCATTTTATCATGATAAGAAATACACAAATTATGCGTCATTTTACAGTTTTTAATTCCAATAACTTTAGATATAATAAAGGTATCGTAATAAAATTAACATTTATTAGATCTATTACCTATTACCTTTCATTTAAGCATATTTCCAACATTATATGATGATTTGTGTTTATTCAAGTGCCTATATTTAGCTATGTGTGAAGTTTCGGAGTCATGCGAATTCAACACCTAATTGTAGGATGATTTAAACAAGCGTTCCGTAAAATGTTCCACATTTTACATACTGCCTATTTGGTATGCCTTTCTTCAGGCAGCAGATGATTTGATATATGTGTGCCGACTTTAATCTTATCAAAATATTTTTGGAAAAACCCTGTCCCGTTTTACTTTTAACGTATCCAGATAAGTATCACGGCGTAACACAATCCAGGAAAATGTAATGCACTTTTCTGTATAATTTCGATATTGTGAGATAACTACTGTGGTAAGTTAGTGTGCCATACAAGGCATGCATACTTAAAAACCGGTCTCACAACACTGACATATTCATTGACCAGACTTTTTGTGTAATCCCTGCACACTTTAACTGATACAACATAACAACCTATATCCCTCCCATCAATCTTTAAATTCTGAATAGTGCTTCTGAATTTGCCATCTTGTCCAAAACAAATAGTTACTTCTTATGATTTTTCCCAATTAATGTTCATGTCATTCTGTTCTGTCCACATGGCAGCAACATCAACCGACTCTTTGTATAACAGATACATCCGTTCTGTCGCATATTTGAAATAATGTACTGTCATCTACATACTCATACATTGGTTCAGGCAACGTACCCTGAGGTATGCCCCCATTAGGATGAGCAGAATGGGAATATCCATTTCCTATTTATACTCATTGAGCTCTGTCCAATATGAACGTTACCATCCACCTTACAATATGTGTGGGCAAACATTTGTAACTTTTCAAATAACAAATGATGATTAATGAAATCAAACGCTTTGCTAAAATCTAGCATTACAACTCTGGCATAAGAATCCAATTGATCGGTCGCCACACCACAAGGGAACCATTTCGACAAGAACATCTGTTGTGGACGTTCCGCTAATTCCTCCAAATTGCTAAGCATAATTTCACTTTCAGTTGCTTCATCCAACCATGTCATTGTTATAGAGTTCAAACACCTTAGCAGCTAGTGAAATCTGTTTCAATCGTCACAGGTGGATTAGTTTTTGGCAACGGTATTACGTTGGCCATGTTCCATTCTATAAGGCGTACATCTTCTCATAGTGACTTGTTAAAAATAAAGGTTAATAGAGGAGCGAGAACATTGCATGGTATCTTAATACCCATGCAAGAATGTTGTCAGGCCCAGTAGCCTTGTTCACTTTAACACTCTCAAAGGCTTTCAAAGTAGTAGCAACGCTTATCACATACTTATCCGGCGGTTCTTCGTTAACCGTGAACACCTTGTGATTCGTATTTGACCGAGGCAAATGGTCACTTACAGATACAAAGAAATCGCTCATTGTACTGACCAGTATGCTACAATCTACAATGTGTTGTTAGCAACGCAAGTTGTTATTTGTTTTAAATGCCATTATTTTTTGAATATTTTTTGCATATTGTTCTCACCAATCGGAATGTGACAGACATATGGTTTTCAGACATATGGTTATTTTGTAGCCTATGAATAAAAACTGACTGCATCATTAAGCTGTTTTCCGGTACAATAAAAATATCTTTGCTAGACAGCTGAATAAACTGAATTAATGCATGGTTAATTGTAACAGTTCGCCCTCGGCCTTTTTACCATGTATTTGTCAGGCTTCACGTCCAATCCCTCCTATGTTTTCGAAGGTTTCTGATTTCCTATCATCAACGCACGCACGCACTCACATTGTACGGTTTATTGCCTTCGAATGTGTGTTACATTGTCGTCTGTCAAAACGTACCTACACATTGTATCAGTAAAAGAAAAACATTATCCGACGAACGACATCATTCAAGAAACAGTCTAGTGTTCCTCATATTGCTCTCTTCAGTAGAGAACTGGTTCAGGACCCGTGTCTACTTGGATGTTATCGATGGCTATATCACCGGAATATCCACCGCCACGGGTTGCACGAAATCCAATCTGAAAAATAAACGATTATATTTTTTACAACAAATTCATCTGTGTCTTCTGGTGTACCATAGTACACAAAGTGAAGTATGTTTTTACCAATATGTCGTGTAATAAATACACAGACACACACACACACACACACACACACACACACACACACACACACACACACACACACACACACACACACACACACACACACACACACACACACACACACACACACACACACACACACACACACACACACACACACACACACACACACACACACACACACACACACACACACAGACACACACACAGACACACACACATACACACACCTACTACTCTGCTGCTCTACTGCTGCTGCTACACTCTACTACTCCACTGCCACTGCCACTACACACTGCCATACCTCCACTACTGCTGCTACTGCTGCTGCTGCTGCTGCTGCTGCTGCTGCTGCTGCTGCTGCTGTCTGCACCAGCTGCTACTAGGTACTACTGCTAGAACTGCTACCGCCTCTGCTGCTGCCACTGCTGCTGCTGCTGCCGCTGCTGCTACTCTGCTGACCGCTGCCACTGCTGCACCGCTACTGCCACTGCTGCTGCTGCTGCTGCTGCTGCTGCTGCTGCCACTGCCCTGCTGCTGCTGCTGCTGCTGCTGCTGCTGCTGCTGCTGCTGCTGCTGCTGCCGCTGCTGCTGGTGCTGCTGACTAGCTGCTGCTCCGCTGCTGCTGCCACTGCTACTGCTGCTGCTGCTGCTGCCATGCTGCTGCTGCTCTGCCGCTACTACTGGTACTGCTGCAAAGACTGCTGCTGCCGCTGCCACTGCGCTCCACGCTGCTGCTGCTGCCGCTGCTGCTGCTGCTGCTGCTGCTGCTGCTGCTGCTGTTATCTGCTGCTGCTGCTGCTGCTGCTGCTGACATGCTGCTGCTGCTGCTCCTGCTAGCTGCTAGCTGCTGCTGCTGCTGCTGCTGCTGCTACTACTACTACTACTACTACTACTACTACTACTACTAATAATAATAATAATAATACCACTACTACTACTGCTATTACTACTACTACTACTATTTTATTAGTATTACTATTTGTGATAATAGTGGAACTGCATATTTGTGTCATTTTGGAGTATTTATTTACACCCTCCACTATATTTAAGCCTACCCTGTCATTTCGATTAAGGTATATCACGACTTCAGCTAAGTTCCAGTCCTTCCCCTGCGGTCCTTTTTTACGCCATACGTTTCTCACGCATTTCCCCCTGAGCAGAATGCAGACTGAGAGACTGCCGGTTTGGAAACCGAACATGTTGTAGCGGAATGTCAGGTACACACTTTCCCTGAACTTGGTGGGAGGGAAGAATATTCTGCAAATAAACATTCCGCTTACTGCATGATAACTATTACGTTAATTCTGATAAGTACCAACATTTAGACTTATAGAGCCATACCACACGTATCGCAGCACCATTTCTTGATGTGCTTCTTTTAATGTTTCTATCCGACAACGTATTGTCTAACATATTGGGTAGTTTTCATGAAAGTATTGGTAAACATCAATTGATATGATTGTCTTTCAAATTGTTATATCCTTTATACAAATATCCCATCGATGCATCGTATGCGTGTGTGTGCGTACGCGTGTGTGCGTGTCCGCATATTATATCTTACTTATTAGTTTATATGTATGTTTAGTGTGTGTGCGTGTGTGTTAGAACGCGAGCGTGTACGCTTGTATGTATGCGTGTATGTATGTGTGTGTGTAGTCGTAGTTGTGTTCTTATACACGTAACCCTACATTGCATCTTGTCCCTTCCTCCTATAGCTCGCCTCTATGTAGATGTAGTATTCGCCGTTGAAGGCGGCTTCTGGGCCCGTCTCTACGGACGGTGTGTTACCGTGCCACAGCGTCCAGTCGAATGTGTCGCCTCTTCTCTCTTGTTCCAAATCACACATCGTCGAAGACCCGTCGGGTGTTTCGAAATTGCACTTCCATGGGTACCCTGGGATTACAATATACAACAGTACAAGCCGGCAACAGGAATGGAACATTTAACAAATCAGTTACTATGATCATACTGGTGTAATTTCTAAGCGATAAACAGGTTTGCGTTAAAATGCAACCATAGCAGCGGGACAATCCAACGGGAAGCATTCAGCCATACTCCAATTAAAGCGAAAAGACGAATCATAAATAATTATACGCCACTTTCTATAGCCATTTACTCATTTCACAATGTTGAAAACGGCAGCATATGATCCATGCACGAATTCTCTTATTCGAGAGCCCGTTACTACCACAACCACCGTAGGGAAGAAACGTCCTTAACATTGGTACCTGTCTACACAACCAAGAAGACTTACAATGAAACCAAACAGGAGAATCTGGCCCCAAAAGGGACTGCATAATTATAGGGGATTTTAACCATGGGCGTATACAGTGGAAATCTCTACAGAGTACTGGGAGTGAGGATCAACTGTTTTACATTTAGTACAAGATAGTTTCCTTACTCAACATGTGTTAGAACCAACCAGGGGTGAGAACGTCTTGGACATAGTTTTGAGCTCACAGAAGGAATTTGTTGATAATGTCAAGATATGTGAGCCACTGGGGTGTAGTGATCACAACCAGTTATATTTTATCATCAAGGTAAAAGGAGAACGGAATCGAAAAATACGGTACAGGAAATATTTTCACAAAGGAAGATATAAGGACATGATAAGATATTTAGCAAAGATAGACTGGAATAACACAGTGGAGAATAAGACAGCTACAGAATGCTGGAATATCTTAAAGAGTGAAATTGACTGCATAGTCGAAAAGTTTGTCCCCTTGAAAAAACAGGGGAAACGGTCAAAAAATAAACACTTATCGAAAGAAGCCATTAGAAAAATCAAGTACAAGCAAATGATGTGGAAGACATATAGACATAATGCAAATAAAGAAGACTGTGCCATTTATAAGGAAGCACTTAACCTAGCTACAGCTGAAATTAGAAATTCAAAGAGAAGCTATGAATAAAAATTAGCCTTTAATATAAAACACGACAGCAAAAGATTTTATGCGTATGTTCGAAGTAAACAGAAAGTTCAGGATAAGGTCGGTCCTCTAGAAGGTAGTGATGGAAACAATAATGGCTTAATGGCAGAAAACCTAAAGGAGTACTTTAGTTCGGTGTTTACCAGGGAAGATATTAGTATATTACCAGTACCAGAGATTAGATTCGACGGGAGAGACTATTTAGGACAACTAATTGTAATACCAAAAATGGTAGCTAAGAAAATAAGGGATATGAAGGATAATAAATCACCTGGAGTGGATGTGATTCCGCCCAAATTACTACTGGAAATTGTAGAACAAATCAGCATACCGCTTGCAAGAGTGTTCAATTTGTCATTAGAGGAGGGAGTAGTTCCGTTAGAATGGAAAGAAGCAAACATCATACCATTATTTTAAAAAGGTTCAAGAAGCAAATCAGATAACTGTTGACCAGTGAGTTTAACATCGGTGATTTGCAAACTAGTAGAAAGACTAATTAAAGATCACTTGGTTGATTTTCTTGTTAAAAATAATTTGATTAACCAATCTCAACATGGGTTTCTAAAAGCGAGGTCATGTTTAACAAATATCTTATGGTTTTTTTTGGAAGATGTCACAAAGTGGGTAGATGAGGGATCACCAGTAGATATATACTTAGATTAAAAAAAGCCTTTGACAAAGTGCCACATCAAAGATTACTACTTAAACTAAAGGCCCATGGCATAGGAAATGGTATGATTAACTGGATAGAAAAATGGCTTATTGATAGAAGACAAAGTGTAGTAGTTGATGGGGAGGTTTCAAACTGGAAATCGGTTTTGAGTGGAGTACCGTAGGGATCAGTATTGGGACCTATTTTATTCTTAATATATATCAATAATTTGGATGGTGATATAACAAGCAAGGTGTTGAAGTTTGCGATCGACACAAAAGTGTTTAGAAAAAATAAAAGTGATGCAGATAGACAGCAATTACAAGATGATCTGAACAAGTTGACCGAATGGTTTGAGAAGTGGCAAATGCTGTTTAATTATGGGAAGTGTAAGTGCCTTCGCTCAGGGAATGAAGACGTACAATATACAATGGGTGATACTGTACTAAATACTACCGTAAAGGAAAAGGACTTAGGGTATATATTATATTCATATATATATATATATATACATTATATAATATATACATTATATATATATATATATATATATATATATATGTAATGATTTATATTATGAATTATATATATATATATATATATATATATATATATATATATATATAATATAATATACTTACTAGCTGAATTTTCTGTTCGAGTTCATCGGGAGACGGTCATGAGTACATTTGTAAAGAGAAACATAATCATTAGTGAAAAGCAGTTATCGTAAATGAAAATACATAATTGCACTGGAAATGTCAAAATCAGGAAATAGTGGATAGGTAGATAGTGGTCATGTTAGCAGAACACAACGCACTTACAATTAATGATACACAATAGTTAACATAAATACTGGATAGTTTTTTTGCTATTGGGCATTTTCTTTGTGAGTGTGTATGTGTTCCCACACACACCTGTGCGGGTAGCTCTATACGTTGGGGGTATGAGCGTGCGTTTTGTGTGTGTATGGCAGTGTGTATGTATGCATGTATGTGTGTATTTATGTAGGTATATACGTATTTATATATGTAAGCATGCATGTATGTACGTAAGTATGTATGCGTGTGTGCATGTGAATATGAGTTTGAATACCAGAATACAACATACATACAATTGCATTCATTTTTGTCTTGTATGAGGCTACATATGAGTCTTGCTTCGGCGATCTGTGAAATAATGTGTAATAGTAAAAATCACGGGATGACAAACGCAGTAAGCTGTTTGGATTGTTGTTTAAGGAACACAGAACCTTCGCATTTCCCGGGCTTTATCGATATCTCGTCCAAGCCTATGACGGTTTGGTACCAAGCATTTTCGTACTCAAATCCGACCTGTTCAAAGAAAACATACGAGTTTCTCTGTATGTATGCGTGAGTGTGTATATGCATACATAGGTGCTTGCGTGTGTGCTTGCGTGTACATTTATTTGTGTGGATGTGTGCATGCGTGAGCGTGTGCGTGTGACTAGGCCCGTGCTTTTACCTAGCTACATGCCGAGCATAAAATATGCCTACCTCCGTTACACAAGTGAGGTTTAGTTGGACGGCCGCGGTGTGCCACTGAAGACCGAAGTATCCGGCCAGAGACCACCACGTCTGCCGTGGTCCGTTGCCAACCCGGTCGTATACTCGAAGGTCGCCAATACGGTACGCATTGTGGCAGTGAGCGAATCGCAAACAGTGATATCCTTTTCCGCGAACCTCGGAACCTTCCACAATCAATCTGCACGAATATAGTCAGTTCCATTTCAGTACTTGTGTTAAAGGGAACCAAAAGGGAAATATTAAGTGCTATGCACGTGAAAGAGCTAATACAAAGCAACCATTCTGAACGGTAATCACATTTTTAACGTCAGTGGTTTATTAGTAAAATAATTCCAAAGTGGATAATTTACTGAAATCATCGGCTTCATAGAGGCGTCCATGATGCGCCTCTTCCTGTTGTCTGACCGTGGTCTGACCACTCAGCACGCAGAACCGGCCTTAAAGTCACGTGTCCGATTGCGTGCGTCAATGCTATCGCCGTTGTAAACACAATGTTGTAAGATACGCGAACTTCGAAGAAGGACATCCGTTCGAAGAACGTTGCTTCGAATAGGATGTTTCTCACCTATATACTGGGTCAAGATCCGCAGAAACGTCGGCGACGTCGAGTTTTCAAGTATGGAGCTGTGCAAACGATATTAGCGCGATATTTAATCACCAACGATAGTCGTCGAAACGGGTTACCGGTCGAATCCTTCCGTCGCCGTAGCCAAGTCATCAAAGCGCGCAAGAAGGTTAGTAAATATTATTAAGTCTTCTGTATCTAAATTATTTGAATCTTGTACCATTAGACACATTGCGATGTCTGTCGAGATGACTTATGTACATACTGATATTGTTCGTAAACGTCCACCACAGTTAACGTTCTAGAAGGTATGTACACGGGATCATGGAGCCGCTAACTAGGTCCAAGCGAGTTAGGCCGTCCGATATTGTTATTCATTATTATTTGTTTTATTTTATCCTACTTTGAATGGTATATATCACGTTTGCATGAACAGAGGCATAAAAATAAGGTAAAGCTACATGTCAATAACAAAAAAACAGCTGAATGCAAGCCAGATAGTAGACGTCATAGTCAATCCGCATGAACGATAATATAGGCACTTTGATATCACTCGCTAAATAACTTAAAAAATACTGCCTTTCGAGTTTCGTAGCTACGCATGCAGTTCCTATTTTCAGGTTGACCGTTGAAAGTGCCAACATGACTGCTATATTTTTCAGTAAACATATTATTCAAACATAAAAAATAGCATTGCGAATGTTGTTTTCAATCATTCATGTTATTTGTTCAGTGAGAGAACAAATTACAAATTCTGTGTGCTGTATCAGTTCAGATACTCATACAACATTGATACTAGGACATGTTACAGGCTTACAGTAAATGATGAATAATTAGCTATGATGAGACATAACTTATGTACTGTAAAAAATCACTTTGCAAATTTGCAATATTATTGCCTTTATTGGTAGTTTCTTGAAATATTGGGGACACACTGAGCAAACAAGAAGAAATATTAACAGACTAGCATAATATACTAGATGGAACGTGGACTTGTAGATATCCCACAAGATCACTCTATCCAATACAACACTAGATCTTCGGGTAAACACTCGGTAAACATTTGGAACCAGTTTCTTCTCCACCACAATGAGTGGAATTCTCTACCCTCAACCATTGTGTCGTGCAAATCACTAATGTAATTAAAAAAAAAAATTAAATAATCCAATGGTTTAGCAAGTAAGTCAGATGATCCACCATGCACATTAGCGTGATGTCTCAATATGACATTTTGCCAGTTAACAATATACCAGAGATGGAGTGAGTACAATACAAATGTACTCGAGTACGAGTACGATTACTTTGAACATGCATGAGTACGAGTACTCAGAAAACAAATGTACTCGAGTACGAGTACGATTACTTTACAATATACTCGAGTACGAGTACGATTACTTTACAATGTAATCATGATTACTTTCATGATTACTTTAATGAATATCCTGTTTCTAACATAAAGGCGACTTTCATGGAATCCCTAGGTGTCATTCTTGTTCTGTTGTTGTGTCACTAATGTTCTAACTAATTACTGCTATCCACTATCCAGATGTTATTGTTATTAATAATTAGACGACTTTCTCAGGTATTGGATGAATCATTTAATGCTGGATTAATAATTTAATTTATGGTTTCTGAATCAAATACAAATAGGAGGCATTTAAAAATTTCAAATACACATGATCAAATACATTACAATAACACTTCAAAACCAGGGGGGCATATTCAAAAGAGTAGTATATCAGATGGGTCCAGACATGGGGTCAAATACATTTGTATTTGAAAGTATTTAAATACTTTTTAAAGTATTTGTATTTGATGTTTAGGAATTAAAAGTATTTGTATTTAAATACTTTCCTAAAATATTTGACTTGTTCAAATTTTTTTTTTGAAATACATTGTTAGTATCAACATTTCTTTTCACTGTCACATGTAATGCCTGCCAAACTGATTACCTTAATGCACTGCAACTTCACCCAACAATGCTAATTACTGATGAAGACACTTAACAGCAGGCTTCCCCCTGGCCCTGCAGTGACCACAACTTGTGTTTGCTCAGAGCCAGAGGATGGACCTAACAGTGACCATAGGTCAATATCCCCTTTTGTTCTTTAGTCAGGGTTCAATTTGGCACCAGGTTATTCTGGTTTCCTGGCTGACTTTGAAGTTGAGCCTTCCTCACAACATGGTAGCAATGATTAACAGTGTCTCTTCTGAGGGCAACATAGGCATCATATTATTATGGACCTCCTGGCGTAACATACAAACAATATATTTTGGCCTTTACCTCTGTCAATCAGTTGTCACTGTGATGCAGTTAGCAATAACAATACTCTCTAGCACTGGTGTGCCTGTCATCATATGAGCAAAACAGTAATTATGCCTATAAACTAGATGAAAAAAATGAAAAGTATTTGAAAAATATATGAACAAGTATTTGAAATACTTTTCAATGTATTCATATTTAAATACATTTATATTTAAAAAGTATTTGTAATCCCTCAAGAATATTTGTATTTAAATACATTTCAATGTATTTGACCCCATGTCTGGATGGGACAAACACAGAATGGTTGTGGATTTAGACAGGTTTACAGTTTGCACTTAATTAAACATAATAGACAGGGATTTAGCAGCTAACCGCCCAGACCCAGTCAGGATTCTGGATGTTGGAAATATGACCAGTCATTCACACCATACTGACAGAGCAAACAGTACAGGTGGGGCTGTAGCCTGGCTTCTAAAATTACAAAGCAAGATGTTAGGGGATGCTTATCTCCTGCAGTGCTTCTCAGGGACTGTCACAATATAACTTGTACTTTGTACTAAGCAGGAGGGTGAGGAGATGTTGCTTCTCTGGGAAGGGAAGGTATTAATTAGAGAAATCTGACTGAATATTTATTTAACTGAAATGCTCAACAGTAATGAAAATGAATACCTTGATTATTATTACATTTATTAGATTACTTTTAATATTGCCATTTTTATCTGTCTAATATAATATATTAGACAAGCAAATATTATTTGCTTGCAACTGTTCATATGAAAAAATGTAATCGTGAAAAGTAATCGTGAGTACGATTACTTTGGTAATGTACTCGAGTACGAGTACGATTACTTTCCTTCGTACTCGAGTACGAGTACTCAAAAAGTACTCTACTCGAGTACGAGTACAAGTACACGAGTACGATTACTCCATCTCTGGACTGGAGTGAAATGTTTGTAAGACGCAGTATTATTTTACCAATTATGTATTCAATACCACATTTACCAACATTAGGAAATTGCATGACTGAGCACTGTCAACTCTAGTGCATAAACACTAAGTGATCATGTAATCAGTTATCAAACCTTAGTTTATGTAATATGTATCACCACACAAACATACACACATCTCTATTCAATGAAGACAGCAGCTGGAGCAGCATCACCATCTATCTATCTGTGCAATAATAAAGGCAACTCAGTATCTGTCAGCTGTCAAATTAAGATCTTAGTGAGTGTATGTCATCTGCCAGAAAACTTCTGTACTCTATCCATGACCCGTTCCATCCTTACAGTCCCATTTGCTTTCTTGATAAATGTATCTAGCCTAATCCTGTCCTGGTTGTTGATATTGCCATTTCCAACACACTGCACCAAAGTAAAGGACACTGTTCACTATTACACTGTAACATATATGCTGCTTATTTGGCGCAGATTGAATGATCTTTTTTCATATAAAAACATAGTAAATTCAAACAGTCAATATTTAGCACTACGGCATGTCCTGTTTATTTATAGGGATGGAACCATGGCTCTAGCAAGAACGTCCGGCCAAGTCCTAGCGAACCCTGACAACATGGCTGTTTTCTGTTCAGGACGCAAGCAATTGGAGCTGCAGAAGACACTACAGCTGTATGTTTACCTGCAGATCCACCAGCCCATGGCAGACAGAAAGAGAGAATGGTGAATTACATCTTTGTCAGAACTCTGGCCTGGCCGCTGCCCACAATGACTGTCCATGTCGGAATTGCAGTCCTTGGGACAGATATGCCCAAGCTAATGAAACAAGATCTGCTTGTGTCAAGAGTCAGTTGATTTGTTCATAATCAATCCAACTGCTTATTTACAAATCAACTGATAATTTGTAAGGGCAGCAGTCAACAAGTGCTGAGTGTTATCCCATATCTTGTTCTCCGCTGAGAGCACGGAAGTTCCATCTTATGGCTGGTATACACTGGTATGACTCTCTGTACCCTTCGACCAAGCCTGCCATGGATCCACCAGGTAAAACTCTCTGTATATGGCCGACTTGGACACCTGAAATAAAATAAGGCCTAAATAAATATATCAACCATGTACAGTGGCGCAGTGGTTTAAAGCTTTGGACTCGGCTTCAGACTCTCAACTACGAGAACGAAACCATGTGGTGCTGTGTCGAACCTTGGGCAAGTCTGTTCACCCGTCATTGCTCCAATTCACTCAGCTGTGTAAACAAGTAACTGGCTATAGACGATGGTGGATATTTGTACACAAACCGTCTTGATTAATTAATTACAGCTTGGCTGGATGCTTCCCACAGTCATGAGATGGTGTTTAATTAAGTAGGTCTGCCAGGGAGTAAAGTATAAACCACTTTGACAAGGACAATGCTAAGCAGACATTGGGTCAAATACATTGACATTTATTTAAATAAAAATACTCTTGAGGGATCCAAATACTTTTTATTCCTAAACATCAATTACAGATACTTAAAAAGTATTTAAATATTTTCAAATACAAATGTATTTGCCCCCATGTTTGAGGATTGGATACCGCACTATATAAGAACTGTGTTGACAGGTGACATATGAAAATGGAGGTAACTCAATCCATTATCATTGTAGAATACATGTTGTGTTTTTATAAAATCATTGGAACGGTTTTTTAGTTCTGACATAGTGGACAACTGGGCATGCTACTCGAAATATTCTAGAATGATCCTAAATCAGTTACTGTTAAACATTAATTGTTGGGTATATTTCTACTATAGAATAATGTGTGGTGTTTTCATTGTATGAAATATCATTTGTATTATATAAATGTTGTATCATGTTAGTTTGCTTGGTGTTCTGGTTGCTCTAATGTTATTTTCATTGTCAATAAATTGTGAGCAACACATTTCACTGTTTATAATACATGAACATATACTTACATTTTTGTTGGCAGATACATGTGAAAGTTGTCTAACCGGTTACATTTGGAAGCACTGTCTGCTCCAAACACAGAATATAAAATCCATGGCCATTTGTAATATATCATGGCACATCTGAAACAGAACCAGATGTTTAAATTAGTTTTTCATGAATTAGAAATATTAGTAGCACAATGTGGAACCTGACGGCTACTATTATGGTTACCTCGCCACTATTATGGTTACCTCGACAACAAAGTTACATTGCAATTAAGATCACCGCAGAATATACATAAATATATCCACATATGTTATAGTTTAGAATATTTGTTCTGCTAGTTGTGTTACTTTTACCCAGTTCAAATTGTTATATTTAATAGAGACATTCCACTGTACATATATTTCAGCTAAAAACAACTATTATTCAGCATGAAGTCAATTTCATAAAGAACATGGGTGGTGATTTTCTTTTTTTATTTAGCCCTCCAGAATTATGCTCCAAACTTTCCCTTTAAATATACCACGCCTATTAAAAGAACAATCAATATTGACACCACATAGTTAGATAATTAATCTTTCCCCTATATGGCTATAGTTCGATCTACTGGTGTGTTCTATTTATATCTATGATTGACACACATCTGTTTCATAGCCGCACATGTCATGCTATATCAATAATACAAAAGCATGCCACAGTCGCTACTGTTAATATAATAATGTCCAGTATTTGAAAACAACAATTAATCTGCATTTTTGTCACAGTTGTGGACAATTTGGAAATTGATTCCTGAAAACAGTTTTAAGCTAGGCCTAGGGCGAAGGACCGAGCCTGTCACTCTGTGTGGGTGTCACCGCTGACATAAATCGCAGAGCCATGACCCCATATGATATTTGTTTCAAATTGGGAAACCTCACGTTGTGTATAACATATCCGACACTACACCACTGATTTGGAGAATAATACATGGCATGGCTGTGACTAAGAAGAAACTCGCCGAATCCCGGGATCGAATGCGAGGCCATCAAAATACCTGTCAGTGTTTCGAAGTTTCAGCGAGTTTCGACCACTTGTCAATGTCGCCTCGGCTTGTTACTCGCCTCTGCATTTCGGCTTCCGGCGGGTCTTGTTTACCAGCGCGTTCAGTTCTATCTTGAAAATGTTGGCCCTTATCGTTGCAACCGAAATTCAGCTATTTCTGAACGAAAATCATGTTCGCTTCACACGCCGGGTACACGAAGCGGGTGTAAACATCGCGACGCGCCATCTGGCGATTATTTTAACGGAATTTTAAATACATAGTTGCCCGCTCTGTCTCTCAAAGAGCCAAGCATTTGCCGACGTCACACATCAGTCAAAATGGCGCGACTTACGAACTTTGATGGAAAAGGTGTTCAATTGTTTTATATTAATAAACCACTTACGTTAAAAATGTGATTACCGTTCAAAATAGTTTGTTTTTATTAACTCTTTCACGTGCATAGCATGTAACTTTTCCCTTTTGGGTCCCTTTAAGTTAGGTATAGTTTGCCTATCCATAGGAACATCAACGCAGACACCTGACAGTGAACATCATTGCAAACACAATCTCATAACCGCGTATGTTTTGTTTGTGACTATCGATATTTTAAAAGCATTATATTTTTTGTAAAATCATAATCTGCGTGCCGGATAAGTATTGTTTATTATTTTTTGTTTACTTTTTGGTTTATTTGTAGTGTCGTTTACCTACATTTGTTTTGGTTACGCAGGAAGAGTTTGGGAGAGTGTCCCGAATAAAGACGTTAAATCAGTAGAAAATACCATTACGTTTCGTCGTCTTTAAACAGCCTGCTTTATAACCCAACATTACATCAATATCCTCAATGTTGCATATCTGTTTAACAGATGAACATTTGTGTCGCTCCCAGCAGTCAAAGAAATTCATATCCGATTACACAATGCATAGCCCATCCAAAATAAATGCCCATTAAACTCATATGTACTTGTTTATGTTCATTTAATTACTATGTACACGTTCTTGCCTTGCAACCATTCGTGCGTGTGTCGGTCCTGCATGAAGGTAATTCATGCCAGACTTGGCGGATGCAGGTCCATTTGTCGGAAAATAATTCATATTGATAAATACATGAAAGTGTTTAGACGAATGCGCCTTCTCTCTGCTGCATGCCCAGTCAAAGTCATCGGTGTCGTCTTGTCGCAATCGACACTGTTGGTTATAACGGGCGTCCTTCTCGACGTTGCATGAAAACATGTCACCTATAACCCGAGAAACATATTTCACCCTAAGAACTATTTTAGTTTATGTGGTATTAGAAAACAATCTTTGCTAACGGTTCTAACTGGTGCCTATGTGTATAGGGGAGACTGGGGGACCTATGGGCCACGGGGAACTATGACACACCCCTCTTACTTCTTACTGCACAACAGTAGATACACCTACCCACCCACCCTAAGAACTATTTTAGTTTATGTGGTATTAGAAAACAATCTTTGCTAACGGTTCTAACTGGTGCCTATGTGTATAGGGGAGACTGGGGGACCTATGGGCCACGGGGAACTATGACACACCCCTCTTACTTCTTACTGCACAACAGTAGATACACCTACCCACCACCAATGGAACTGCAACACACGTGACCTTCAACCATATTTGTAGAGAACATTTCAGCAGGCCACCAGGGTTCCGGTTAGAAAAGTAAGTTTTTGACTACCTTGACAAATTGTTTCATGTTTTGGTAACAGTTTAATATTGAGATGGTAATAATTATTATTATAGATCCTGTATGTGTTTCACACTACACAGTTGATTGAATCTATAAAAGAAAGAGTCTGTTTGTGTTGTTTTTGTGTAAGTTCTCTTGACTTCACGTTTCAGTATTAATCATTCGACCACATGGTTCTGTAGTACTTTAAGCTAACAAAATGACCGTGGTGTTTTGGACCGATGAATCCCTCTGAGGTCCGATGGTCAGGTGGCTCATTTCTAAAGAGTAATTTGTCATAAAATCACTATTATTTGTGCCCCAAGTTCAGAAAGTTTCCTCTCGGGCCGACGTTGGGTCATATTGGTGACATCGACCAGTGTTGAATATTACGTTATGACGTCTCATGAGATAGTCGGCTGATGACATTATTACTTTTCATCATTATATATTAGAAGATTCCTGAATGAAGAATGCCAATAGATAAGGAGAGGAAAACTAACAGATCCCTCTTCACATCAGAGCTGATGAAGAGCGCCGTTGAAGAAGTCGTCGACAAGAAAAACGCTTTTAGGGCCGTGACAAAGGACTTGGTTAAAGTAGAGAAACTCTAGCAAGACACGTCATGGATGTCCGTACAGCCGAAGAACGCGGCAGGACATTCAACTTTATTTCAAAATTATCTGCAGATCTGCCAAAATATCTGACTGCTAACCTAGAAAAATGCACGTATATGTGTTTAATTTGTCCTAATGTCAAGCGTGAACAGCATCGCATTTGGAACTTGGACGAAATAGGGGTTAAAACTGTCCAAGGCACTTCGAAATTCTGTCTCGAAAGGAGCTACAACAAGTAAAGTAATGTGCTTGTTACGATGTGCAGTTGCGTCAATGCAATTGATGCAGCACTACCGCCAGCTTACATATTCCCTCGAGTCAATTTTAGGGATCACATGCTAACAGGTGCCCCAAATGGAAGTCTGGGCTTTGCCATACCTTCTGAGTTGATGAACTGTGAACTGTTTCCCGTTGGTCTAAAGCATTTCATTAAGCATATGAACGTTTCTAAGGACAACAACTCAGCAATCCTGGCCATTGACAATCCCGAAAGTCACGTCACGTTGGAGATAATGGTCGCGGCCGGGGAAAATGGTTTGGTCATCCTCAGTGTCTCTCCCCATTGCAGCCACCGAATATAACCATTGGATGTCAGCATTTCTGGACCATTTAAACGGTACTACAATGCGGCATGAACTGAGTGGATGCTCAGTCACACAGGGCGGGCACTTATCATTTATGACATTGCTGCCCTTAATGGTAAGGCCTGTTATAGAGCATTACTTCCTGCTAACATCACAGCAGGATTTAGCAGACTGGAATATATCCGTGAAGTCTTCACAGAGGAACTCCTGCTACCATCAGCCCCAACCAATAGAGAGGAAGATCCTGCCCGATACATGCCAGACGAGGGTCCAGGTTAGGAAGCTAATGACGAGGGAACTGAACCAAACTTGCACCAACGCCAGGACATGCTGGAGCACCACAGCCACCAGCCTCAAGTAAATCGTCAACACCAAAGACTCCTGTGGATATACGACCCCATCCTAAAGCGGCTCCTAGAAAATGAGAAGACACGGCGGGGCAAAGCCAAAACAAGTACTATTCTAACTGACACACCAGAAAGGCGCATTAGCAGCTGAGGGTCCTGTGAAACGCACTTTAAATGTTCCTAATGCTGAAGCTGAATATCGGAACTAGGCGAAGTGGTGGAAGATGAAGAAAGGACCAATCCAGAAAAGCCAATCTAGTTTCAGGACATATATCTTGAGCCAGGGGATTATGTTCTTGTCGAGTATGCAGGAACAGACAAGAAGTGTCATTACATCGGACTCATCATTCAGGCAAACTATGACGATGGTAACTTAGAAGTCACATTTCTCCGCAAATCGGCTAAATATGTAATGTCCTGTTGTTTTGTTATATTATACGCTATACTGAGGAGATTATTCTGTTCACGGGTCATCAATTTTAGGAGTTGTACCTCATCCAAAGAGCACCAACAGTAAAGAGCCGCAGGGAATAAAGCTATTCGATATCATTTTAAATGGCTATAATATGGATTAGGTCTAGTAGCTTTTATCGTCTAGGCACTACATTGAACATCAGTTCCAGTTAGAAAGCATAGGCCTATGACTAGACACATAGACACAGGCATTGGCAGATGGAATTGATGAACTGGACTGGAATAATAATGAAAAATGACGTTTATTTTCTCTTTTATTCGCACATAGTTTCCCTGTAAATATGATGGCCCATGGGACACCAATGGGTAGCTCAGCGGTTCCAATGAGCCATCCCGGACTCTGTTACAAAAGTGTATGCCAAGAAGACACCGGTGGAAACAGCCGCATTGTTGTAATCAGCAGCTACAAATTGCATGAACATTTTGGGATCAGTAGCTGTGATGTTTGAAGGTGCCTGAAAAGTAGCTCATAGGTCCCAAGTCTCCCCTATCATATCCATGATAATTAAGCTCGGAGCGATAAACATGCTAAAAAGAACTCAACATCGAATGGATCAAATCAAATTTCCATAATGACATTTTGATAAGGGAAAAACGAAACAGTACAAATAGCTGAGCAACTTACGTAGTCCACAAGAGTCATGCGACGTCCGGACTGGGCCAGGTGCAAAAGGGAGATCAGGGTCGCTGTTAGCATACATTTAACAAACAGATAACGGTGGCATAAAAGCACATACATATTGTCACATTTTATTAACAGATTTGTATTCGCAATAGGGAGTAGATTCCACATTGTTGGCACAGCCACAGAGAAAACACGTTTGCCAATATTCTGCTTAGATATAGGAACACAACAATTGGAAACGGATGAACTGAGGGTCCTACAGATATCAGAGAAATGTCGCAGATTAATTAATTATGTCGGTTTTTGAGAAGAGTACGATATGTAACAGAAGCCAATTAAAATGTAATTGGAAGCCAATGTAACAGCTGAAGAAGTGGTAGTGACGGTGAGAAACGAGGGTCTTAAGTCCCATGCATGTTAAACAATTGTGTACACGTTGGAGTTTAGGTAAGTCTTTTTGGCAATGTTACTTAAACGGGAATTACAATAGTCCAGTCGACTATTAATCAGATGATAGAAACATGATTCGCATACTTGTGAAATGTACTGATGAAAGCTGAAATACTAATGTGTGTGGCGATATCAAAAATTAGCTTAACATGGTAACACATTAATGTTTCATTTTGATACGCATTGTCTTCTTTAACATCTGAGTCTTGCGAGGGAAGACGATTATGTCAGCAAATGTCAGTGTCATCGTGATATTATAATATATGTATATATATATATATATATATATATATATATATATATATATATATATATATATATATATATATATATTGAATCGCGTTCATTAGTATTATGATATATTACGTACTTTTGATGAACCGTGGTGACACGAAGCAGATTATTGCAAGACAGAGAGTGAAGACCAGGTTTCTTGCTGGTACTCCCGTCAACGTCATATTGAGATTGAAGTAAACACACTATAAAACAACATTAATTTCCTGAGAGTTGAAAGCATACTATTATAACATTATATATTATGCTACATCATTTTTTTATATTTGCTTTATAATGTGACTATTATACAATTTAATATCATGTCATGTATTTTTGCATTTACATATCTACATACACACGTACACACGCATATGATTACGCAGAAACATTGTCCGCTACTTACTTTCCCCAAACCATCGATAATAGACGCTAGAGGATGATCTACGCGCAGAGATTATGCGTTGCATTTGGCCACATTAGCTGGCGTTAGCGAATGTGTGAATATTAATATCACCAGTGTTCTTTCGAATGTCTTGCGAATTAACTATGTTGTAATTATAACAGTCACTTTCTGTCACTGACAGAGCATGTTTACCTGTAACGAGAAGGTTTCTTGAGCAAAGTACAGTTCGCACGTCGATCGATACCTTTCACAGGAAGCAGGAGTGACAGTTGAAAACAATAACGCATAATCATTTTGTAATAGCGCGCGACGTTATTTTGCACTACGTGCGGTATCACATTTTTGCCGTCGTATTCCATTCAATGGACCTTGTTCACTATGACGTCATTATTCGGGGAATCCTACCGGCAAAATGCATTGCGGGTATCGTGTCAAAATGTTGTTGTGCCGCCATTATTAAGTGTGAAAAAAGCGTAAATTGTAGGGTTATCTGGCAAGAACTGGCATTATCACAAACTGGCTATATAATACGACGAAAATCTGATCAAAACTTTGAATCCATTGTAGCGCTTACATTTTTCCGGCGTTAGAAACGTTCCGGTTGACGTTTCTGCGCACGCGCGATATATGTAAAATCACCAATGTGCAGCGAAAAGACAAAGCATTTATGGTATGAATATTACGGGTTGTTCGTTAGGATGTATATAACCTCTCAGCAAAGACATTTGTCGCAAATTTACACGAGGCAAACAAGTTTTCAGACATATTTTGATAGCAAGCGTAAATCACGTGACTCTAGTGCGCCATAATCCGTGACAGTGATTTATAAAAACGTAATATTTTATTGCACTGAACGACATTTTAAAAACCCTTCACAGTAATCATCACAGGAAAGTTAACGAACAGCTCGTGGCATTTATACCGAAAATGCTTTGTTATTTTGCTGGACATTGATGATTTTACTTTTATTGCGCATGCGCAGAAACGTCAACCGGAACGTTTTTAACGACCGGAAAAATGTAAGCACGACACCGTCATCAGTTGGCGTCGCAACTTATTTTGTTACTATTTATGCTGTAATAACTGACATCAATATTCTCGTTGAACTCGATTTGTGAAATCACGCGACTATATCACAACTCTGACTAGCGCCTTCGATAAAGTGTACTGTTCTTAGTTGAGGTGCAACTATTATATGTCATTGCTGGTAAGTATTGTTATGCTATATCTGATTAAGTATTGTTTCTCTAATTCAGTTTTCGTACAACAGTGATTTAGTTGAATGTATTCATATGATTTTACTTGTACTTTCATTATATTTATTTGTTATATTTTTAAATCTTTTTTTAAAACTCTATTGAACAGGGTTTGTATTTTGGATTTTAGTGTTTAAATAAAGTGTTTTATTATTAGAGCACCCACCCTTTAAAAAGAAAGCTGTTACCTATACGTTGCACCCGAAGAATCAGTAGTTTGACTCCAACCTGCGATACGCCGATAGAGCCATCAAAGTAGATTAACTTGACCAGAACACCTTGTCTCGGCGTAATTCATTGTTCACGCAAACACGATTCGTTTCAGTTATTGTAGGATATGCATGACGTGATGAAACACCTAAATATGAACATTGCTTTCCCTGAAGAGCGTTTGCAGCATTGTGTGAATATATATTATCGTTCCGTGGATTCATGGGACAATCAACTGTGAATATTGCTATGTGCCTATGTCATGTCAGCTGTATACTATTTACGAAGAGTTGAGCCTACAGTGTACTGCGAGCAATGAACTATAACTATAGATACAATTACAATTAATGTTTGAGAGTTTTAATAAAACATTTATTGAAAGAAAATACAGCTAGACAATTATTGGCCATTCTGGTTTCCAACTGATGAACATTTACAAGTTGCCATGTAAAAAAATTATATATATATCACCTTATATTATTGTATATAGGTATAAATGTATAAGCGTAATAATAATAAAATATAACACCATAATATATAACACATGTTGCACTGGCGTGGGTAATATGACAGGTACAAAACAGGACCTGATAAATATTCGTCTGAAATGAAGTATTATTCTAACTCTCTTACATACGTGTTAAATGCGGTGGAAACATTTACATACGCCAAGCTAGAACATAAGATTTATGTAATTAAGTAACCCGAATGTTGACCTGCTCTGAATATTCAGGATGCGACGCGCCCCCTCCCTCAGCAGGCAAAGGTTACATGAAATAAGAACCGAACAATTGACGGGAAATTGTCACAAGATTGTATCCGTCACTAATAACGTTTTCAATTTATAATCCGTCGTCTAGTAACGAGCCTTCTTCCACCCTGTAAGGCCTGTTATCAGTTTGGCTTCTATCATTTGTCGTCTGCCTTTGACCGACTAATTGCTATCACCCAAGCATTATATTTCGCTTTATATTTGGGGAAATACTGCTAAATCCTTGAACAGAACAGGCATTTATAATCCGTTATAAGAGGCAGTAGATGTCAGGAGTAATGTATGTGATTCGCATGCTTGGCGTGGAGGAGGAGTAGGAGAATCATCATCATCATCACGTTCTGCAGGTAGGCCACTTTGGTCACTTTCTTCACGTTCCTCGCGTAGGCCACCTTGCGCAATGTTATTGTTTTCTATCTATCTTATATAACTGGGCTAATGGGGAGGAAGTTGGAAGGTTATAAGCTATTGTGTCTTTTTAAAACTATACCAAACAGGACTTAACGCAGCGCCCTATGCCGTGCGCCCGCTCTCGTGGTAGTTAGGTTCCACGTATGCGACTAATATACCTGGTTCTCCAAATCCAGTGCGGGTGCAACACGGTGCTTGTCTGTTTACCGGAGCTCGCTGCACTGGCAGTCGGTTGCTGTCTGTTCTCATCGAGGGAAGCTGGCTCAGTCAGCATCAGTTACAGTGCGTCAGTGGACGACGTTGTAGGATTGCAAGTGGTTGGTACACTACGCCACGGCAAGTCATCGCGTCAGCTGAAGCTGTAGGAGATATTAACCGTCGACCTTCCTACCTCCGATAGACTATGAAAGTTGTCACGTGACAGCAGGGCTGATGGGAATAATTATTTGTGGAATAAGTTCGTGTGTGCATACATGACACAACGGGACCTGGGCGAACGCTAGTCATACCAGGAGAAAGAACAAGCAATACGGTTTGTACATTTATTGTAGTAAAACACAATAGTACATTTAGAAAATACCGTCAATGCAGACATGCATAGGTCAACATGTGTGTTGTTCCTCACCACTGAGGATAGTCATTGCATGGACATCCTAGGTTGTATTTACTTTCATATAACGCTCCATTGTTTTTGACCACTGCGGTAGCCTCGGTTACGAAGGCTCCGTGAGAATGACGACCTGGCAGAACCATGTCTTCCATCCTGGGCGGTGTCCCCTGCTTCAGTATAGAAAACGAAATCACAACGTGCGCGTCTTCAGCCACGTCAATATATCGAATTATGGACATGACGCCGTGTCTCTCTGTACATTGGGTATTCTAATAATAATACTAATAATAATGGGTATTTATATAGCGCCGGTATCCGCCTCGTGGTGGCGTTCATGGTGCTTTTACATTATTGTTTTCATCAGATACATATAAAACGTCAAGCTAAAACCATATTATTAATGTTAATAAAGCGACATTTTATACTAAATAATAATAATAATATAATTACCATTCAGTATAGTAGTAATACAAACGGTAAGAAATTAAGTTTCTAAAATGTATATACAATAATAATAATAAAATAGTTTAAAACAATTGTTAGTTTCATAAAATGTATACAGTCAATTCGTCCAGAACATGACCAGCTTTAAAAGATGTGTTTTTAATGCTGTCTTGAAGACACTGATTGTTGCGCTGGCTCTGATATTGTTTGGAAGTGTATTCCAGACCTTTGCTGCTGATACGGTGAACGATCGCGCTCCGCAGAGTTTTTAGATTTGTGTTCTGTGAATAGCAGCATGTTTGCAGAGCGCATATTTCCACGGAGTGGCTCGTATGGTTTAACAAGGCTACACAAGTAACTTGGCGAAACACAATGGATTGTCTTGAATATAAACATGGACCTTTTTGAAGATGATTCTCTGTTCGATGGGTAGCCAGTGCAGTTGTTTGAGGATAGGTGTGATGTGAGTACATTTCCCGGAGAGCGTGGCAAGTCTGGCAGTAGTGTTTTGTAATTTTGTAAGATATTGGGTGTAATAGTACGTCTCCGAATACGTATATTTCTTTACTGGGACCGATCATTATTTCGTTGATAGGACATAATATTGTCTTTGTTGGGGACAGACCATTATTTTATTTCTGCATTCATTAGTCACTGAGTGATGGGTGGTGCTGATATTGAAATTGTTACTTTTGATTTTTTTTTTGTTCTTCTGGTTTTTTGTTACATTTTGTTTTGTCACGTTTTGTTTTTTCACGTTTTGTTTTTTTTGTCCGTTTTGTCACGTTTTATCCATTTTGTTTTGTTTTGTCATGTTTTGTCCGTTTTGTATTGTCACGTTTTGTATTGTCCGTTTTGGTTTGTTTTATCCCGTTGTTTCCGTTTTTAACAGTTTTGTCATGTTTTGTCCAGTTGGGACAGGAAGTCCGTTTTGTCCATGTAAAAAGATAGGACGTTGTTTTGTTATGTCCAGTTTTGTCCATTTTGTCACGTTTTCACACACGCGAACACATACGGACACACACGGACACACACGGAAACATACGGACACATACGGACACATGCGAACACACAGGGACACACGCGGAAACCAAAAATTTAAACCTTTTGAACACAACCCCCGGAAACACAAAAAACAGGGTCACACGCGGACACACATGGTCACACGCGGTCACTCTGTCAATTAAGAAAACATGGCAAGGGTATCGCGACAAAACTTTAGATGATACCAGTTTTTAACGCTATGACTATGGTCGAAGGTGCGGACACACGCGAACACATTAGGACACACACGGGTACACGGGTAAAAGGGCCCAACAACACGACCGACACAACGGAAAACACACGGCCCACCACCCCGAAAACCATAGGGGGAACGTCCCATGGCCCAATACGGGGACACGCGTGAATCTTTTTGATTGGTGGAAGACCAGGCCCAAAACGGGGAACCCAAAATAAAAAGGCCACTTAAACGGACAAAAAACGAAATACTTTTATTCGATTACTCTGGGCCAAAACCATGGGAAACCCCGGGCAAATCACAATAGGGGGGCCCCCCACACGCGGGAGGGGGGGACGGACAAAACGGACCCCAAAACCGGACACGGACCCCCACGCGCACACGAACGCACACATTGACACGCACACGCATACGCACGCACGACATATGTAAGTTCCATACGTGAAGAACGTGACCTATGTGACTTACATGCTCGACATGGTAGCGACGCGTGAACTACAATTTTGTATTGGTGGAAGACCTATGTGACGTACATACTGGACATGGAGTGATACCACCATATGAATAAACCTGTCCAGACTTGTCTGGGTAGGGACACTTCGTCACAGATACAATGTATTACATTTTTTTATATTTACAGCTGGTTGCCTAGCAACCTATAGTTGAACCGGCGATGGTCTACTTACAGTAGCGGTGCCCTTGCACGTCGCAAAGTCGGAGGTAAGAAGGTCGACGGTTAATCTCTCGTACAGCTTCAGCTGACGCGATGACTTGCCGTAGCGTAGTGTACCAACCACTTGCAATCCTACAACGTCGTCCACTGACGCACTGTAACTGATGCTGACTGAGTCAGCTTCCGTCGATGACAACAGACAGCACCTGACTGCCAGGGCAGCGAGCTTCGGTAGATATACAAGCACGGTGTTGCACCCGCATTGGATATGGAGGACCACGTATGTTAGTCGCATACGTGGGACCTAACTACCAGGAGAGCGGGCACACTGCATAGGGCGCTGCGTTAAGTCTTGTTTGGTATAGTTTTAAAAAGGCACAATAACTTATGACCTTCTACCTTCCTCTCCTCCAGTTGCATTAGCCCAGTTATATAAGATAGATAGAAAACAATAAAATTTCGCAAGGTGGCCTACACGAGGTAGGTGACGAAATTGACCAAGTGGCTGAACGTGATGATGATGATGATTCTCCTCCTCCTCCTCCTCCGCGCCAAGCATGCGCTTGAGAATCAATACATTACTACTGGTGTCTTATTGTTTATACACGCAGGCATGACTGACTTGTTCTGGAAAAACTGGAAGTAGCTACTAGGCCCGGTAACACCTGCCTTCTGGCGGATAACTGCATGAAGTATATGTCTCCAATTAAGTCATATCTCCCTAAATTAGGGACCTGCAAATCCGCTAGGGGCGCGTCGGTAGGTCTGTTGCAATTTGTGTCCACACATGAGGGAGCCCCAAGAAAATATTTCTTTAAGGGTCTCGTATTAATCGTATGGCGGTGAAACCATACATTTATGAGACCCAAGATGACAGAGTAGGCCAACGTGTGAATTGTAAAATTATAGGTGAGTTATTTAATGTTGATGAGTCAATATGCGATATGTTCAGATAATTATATCTTCGTAGCACGTTGAGAAGGTTTTCTTAAGTTTGTCTAGTAGTTATATAAATATTTAATAAGAAGACTGAAATTGTCATACAAATCGCATTTAGCATTTTGAATATACCATCCATTTTTTTTGCAGGATTGCGCTGACGCAATGACGACCATCTTGGAGTAATCTAATATCTCATCTAACTCCATCTTTGAACATGATAATATTTTAAAAAGCAATTTAGGTGTGATATGTAAATATACAATCTTTCTAATGAGCTTAATATTTCAAATGTATATGTTTATTTGAGCATTCTATCACTAAGCATTGGCATAGTGAGATTTCCTATGCTAATCAATACGCTGCTTATAGTGACTGGTCCGTTTTAAATTTATTTACACAGAAATATCGCCAAGAGACTTGTAAAAAGACAACACATATGAGACATTCTGCTGAATATATGTTGTGAGCTGGCTTTAAAATGAGCACCTGTTCCAGATTCATCCACAGAAGGCAAGAAATAAAATCAAGGTCTATTTTGTGACGAAGTAATAGATATGGGAAAGATGGGGTAAGGGGGAATTTCAACAATTTTCAAAAATACATCCCCCATCTTCCCACATCATGATCTATCGCGAGATAATGAAGTTGAGTGGTGCTGATGCTTGAGATCCGGAGCTTCCCAGCTCTTCCAAATTGTTTCAGTTCCTGTATGAAAGTGCTGTTTTTATTGTGTGAACCAAGTTAATACATTGAACAGCATAGGACATCAGCCATACAGCTATTCTCTTTTTATTTTTGGATTATAACCGGTTATTATGGAATTAATGTTATGTACTGTTACACACATAAATGATTAAAATTAAGTATACCGGTACGTGTCTTCTAATTTACATTGCTAGTCTGCTTTATCATTTGCTGAATCGAAGCTTAATAATCAAGGAATGCAATACCTGCAAATGAAGCTGCTCAAGGTTCGCACTACCTCCTCACCCGTCTTCCGCTTCAGGGAGTATAGTTCCACGTATTTTGTAAAATAGTCAGTCAGTGTCATGACATATTTGTAGCCATTCTTGGTCTTAGGTAGTGGGCGTAAAAATTTAGCTTAAATATAAGTTTGTATAATAACATTAGGTTGATTCCATTAAAATGGACTTCAAAGTAAATTCAGTATTATTGATAGGACATTTGTTGTCCCTCTCTTCTAAGGCCATCAAATGTAAACTGGCGTATAAGATAGGGTGCCTATGATGAAGGCGAACCTTCAATGAATCAAGGAAATCAAGGAAAATAAATAAAATTAATAGTAGTAGAAGTAGTGATATTCTATTCAGAGGGTGTGTGCTTCATGAACATGTCATTAAATATATTTGGTAGTATACCCCTGTTACATCTGTACATTAATATACAAGTTACATATTTGTTCAGTTGATATATGTTCATAATTTGATGTGTTTTAAATAAAACGTATATATGGCTTCTGAATTCAACATGACTTATTATATGAATGATTTGTTTCTGCAATATATGAATTTTAGATAAATATATTGTTGGGGCTCTTCCCCATATTATACTACAATATATAATAAAAGGGTAAATGAAGGTATAATATAAGTTAATTGTTCTTGATTTTCCAGAAAATGCTTACACTCTTAGATACTTTTGTACATGTATATTTTATATATTCATTCCTGTTGATTTTAGTATCTGTTATCACTCTTACAAATTGGGTATGGCTAACAGTGTCTATTTGAGTCCCATTTATATAAATGTTGTTGATTTTGTTTCTTACTCTAGGAATATTGCTAAATGTCATTGTAAATGTGTTCTTGATATTTAACGAAAGTTTATTAGCTTTAAGCCACACAGAATTTGTTATGTCAATACTTAAATCATGTTCCATTTTTTGCAAATCTTTCCCTTGGATAAAAACATTAGTGTCATCTGCATACATGATCGGAAAGGTGATTTGTGACACAGCACTTAAATCATTTATTTAGAGAAGAAATAACAATGGACCTAATATTCATCCTTGTGGCACTCTGCAAGTTATATTTTTAAGATCAGAATTGGTTTCACTGATTCTTACTGTTTGTTTTCTTCTAGATAGATAACATTGAAAGCACTGTAGGACAGTTACTCTTATTTAATAATGGTTAAGTTTTCTTAATAGGATGTCATGGTTCACAGTATCAAATGCTTTGGTGAAATCTAAAAAAGTCGTATTATGTGTTCTCCTTTGTCCATTACACTTGGCATTTTATCAATTAATATTGTTAAAGCCTTGTAAGTAGAATACCTTTTTAGAATCCAAATTAATAATTTGCCAAATGATATGTTTATCAATATGCTTAGTTAGTGAACCATATACAAGTTTTTTCTAATATTTTAGAAAAAACCGATAATATGGAAATGTATCTACAGTTACTGATTAGCATCTACTTTGTTAAAAATCGGCACTAGATTAGCTATTTTTAATTCAAAGGTACGTATCCTTTTTCAAACGATAAATTTATATTGTGGCATAATGGTTCAATCATACTAGTTTGTTTGATGATGCCTGATTTTATACAATCCCATCCAGGATTGCAGTTTATTTAATTTCTCTATGATTATCCTTATCTCATCTGTGATTGTAGGTGCAAAAAACATAGAGTTTTTTCTAAATTCCATCAAGATAATCCTCAGGCTTTTTTGTAACGGTCCTTGGTAAATACTGAACCAATGGTCGTGAATTATTCATTACATTTATCAGCTATTAATTGCCTATCTCGTGTTAGAGTGCCATCTATTAAGAATTCTAGGTTTTGCTGTGATGACGTCTTCTTGCCAATAAAGTCTCGTATCATTTGCCACATTTTTTCAGGTCACTTTTGTGCTTGTCAAATTCCTTTTGATAGTGTTAGCGCTCTCGTATTTTAATAAGTTGCGTTAATTTTTGTTTTTATCTTTTATAATTGGTTTCATTAAATGCAGTTTGTTTTATAGAAAAACTTATCTAGTTTATCTAGCTTGTATTTGGGAGTATGTACACTATGCCGATCAATATTTTTCTTTTGTGTTTTCTGGTTTGAGCAATATACTCAACAAAAAGACATTCTATAAGCTCAGTCGTAGTATTCATATTTGCCTTTTCTACGTAATCATAATTTTTGTGAATGTATAGCGATACTCCTCCTCCTTTTCTGGACGGTCTACTAAGATGAATACTTTTGTATTCTGGAAGTTCATATAACTCTGAAGTTTCCTCCTTAAGCCACGTTTCTGTTAGACCAATATATATATATATATATATATATATATATATATATATTGGCAGCTGCATGTACTTACACCACTATAATAAACAATTATCCAAACTCACGGGGCAGATACTTGGGTCGCAGCGATACTGAGCGAACTTCACCATACAAACTTGAGGCGTACAAACTTGATGTCTAACATTCACTTTATTCAAATCGCACCATTGTTCATCCACACAGAGGCAAACACGGTTGATTTACCGGTTACATTTCTGTACACATCTAGTCTAAAAGTTCGCCACAGCCATCGAAATGTAGATACTTACTGGGAATTGTTTCTTTCAGCCATGTTTCCGTAAAACATATTTAACCCGCCTCCCTAAACTCGTCTTTCGTCGAGTTTGTGGTTGCTAGGCCCCGGTCTCAACGACTTTGTATTGGCCATAACAACGGCTGGCAGCGGGGGACGAAATGTCCTCTAACGGTTTCTCACACGGCTACATTTACCACGTTTACGCTTTTAAGTGCGGAAAGTCATAATTACGCACTCCTTCAAAATCCGTACAATGAGGTACCACAACAACTAATTCGACAGAGGGCGCTCTAACGCAACTAAGGTCTTTGTGCCGTCTTTTACGTATTTTTGACGTGTGTAAAATGCGGCACCGTTTTGCGGAACATTTTGCGGAACACTTGTTTAAATCATCCTACAATCAGCTGTTGAACTCGCATGACTCCAAAGCCTGACACATAATTAAATATGGATACAGCCCGACATCTCCGTCAATTTGAAGGCATCATGTGTACATTAATGTACATTTACAGCCGATGGAACGTCGACTGGTGGCCCGACGACAGGTGTGCTGGCTCAATGCCGGAAAGGATGTTTAAGGATGGTTGGTCGCTAGGTGGTGTAAGGTGGTACATGTTTATTTTCACAGCTCCTTCAAATTATACATTTGGAATCAAAAATTCTGCCTTTCTGTGTTTGACATTGATGCAGCTTAAAGACCAACACTCTACTTTATTTGGATACGCAGGCACTCTTGTAAATTATACCAGTTACGCCGCCGAAATTGTACGTTTATAACATTGTGGGCGATAATACAGCCCGATTTAATTTCGCGCCAGTACAGTCACCATACAAAGACAGGGTAAACCTTATAAACTGTTGAACTAACAGGCCTTTTCAAGAAGTTTTCTTTATACCCAGAATCGCCCTGGGGGTGAAGACCTCTGAACATTTCATTTGCACGGGCACTAAACGTCTTATTACATCGCACAGGCTAGCTGAGCGCGAAACATTAAACGGTCTGTATTTAGCCTTTTAAATAGATTATTGTATCAACTTGATTATGTCTATGTGATATTTTTCAACGCTTTATTTTACATACATAGCATTTTTATTTAACAACTGGTTAATATTGTTTTATATTTGAGAAGCAGGCTGATTTAAGGTCAACACAATTTTATAATCAGTGTGACCTCTCATCTATTTATTTATAATTTTATTAAGTTTTAGTGCTGTTGACCCATACAGCGCATTGGGACATTTACACTATTTTGTAACATCTGATTGTTCTCAAGCTCTTACTATTTTATGATACACTAATTTTACAACTTGAGCAGATTTGGTCAAATGTCAGCACTGTTCTTATTCAGTGTTTTACTGTTATGCTGTTCTGCGGCTTCTAGAAGCCATGATTTTACCTTGTGTAGCAAACTGGCGCACTGGTTAGATGTCATCTCAATGCCCTCAAAATATATAAGCACACAAGAATCCTTAACATATCTACATAGTCTGCCATGCCTTAATCTCTATTTCAACCGAAAATTACTGCCAATTCCCCGTTCCACGCCAACATTTAAATTGGCATTGATCCTACTGCTAGCTGGTGATGTAAGTCTAAATCTTGGACTGTGGTCAGGCCCAACATTCGCCCCGCCACTAACATTCGTTCCATTCGTGAGAAAACTGCCTGATATTATAATTTCGAAAACAATCGATATCCTTGCTGTCACTGAGACCTGGCTCAGACCCCATGACACAGCATCATGTATTGCCGACATTTCCCCTCCTGGTTACGTCTTCCACCATAAACCACGACCAGTTGGTCGAGGTGGTGGTGTTGGTTTTCTTGTTTCAAAACAGTTTAAAGTAAACCTTCAGCACAGCCCTAACTATACCACCTTTGAGTCAATGGGTCTGAACATATCAAATTCCTGTTTCTCTGGTCATTTCATTTGCATTTATCGCCCTCCAGGTCATCCAGCTAATTTCTTTGAACAGTTCCAGGATCTTTTGGAAAATGTTGTAACCATACACTCAGATTGTTATATTGTTGGCGACTTTAATCTTCATTTGGACATACCATCTGCAACAACTACTACATTTAATGACATTCTAGCATCATTTGACACAACATGTAAATATCCCAACACACATACATGGCCATTGGCTCGACATCATAATAACTCGCTCCTCTTGCAAAAACATCCAGACACCCACAGTTGTAGATGGCTTATCTGACCATAATACAGTAATTGCTAATCTTAAAGTTCGTACAGCCCCTGCCGTGTCCAAACATAATGTGTTTTACAGAGCCTTTCACAGTATCAACATTGCAACATTTATGGCTGATATCACCACGTCCAACCTCGTCACACATCCCAGAGGACATTTATCAGAATTGTACAAACAGTACCATCAAATACTTAAAACATTGCTTGACAAACATACACCCTTTAAAACTAAATCTGTGTCGCAAAAACCGCCAGCTCCCTGGATGGCCCCGGTAGTAATCAAATCTAAACAGCGCCGTCCTTATTTGGAACGTGTGTGGCGTAAATCTCGTTCATCCTTAGACAGATCACGCTATACACGGCAATGTCATCTATGCAACCGAGAAATGTCAAAAGCAAAGTCGCATTATTATGAGAACATGGTATCAACAAACTCTGCTACGCCAAAAACAGCTATGGGAATGCATCAATAAAGTCTTACACAGGCGGCCTGCTCCTTCTCTACCAACTCATGCATCAATCAAGTCACTGTGTAACTCTTTTTCGGGTCATTTTAAAGACAAAATTAGTATTATACAATCAACTTTCACAGGTCATACTCCGGACACGGTTCATGCAGACTCTCAAATAATCATGTCATCCCCAAGTAAATCCTGTGACCTTGATCCAATCCCCACCATACTACTGAAAGCATGCCTTGACGTATTAATTAAACCAATAACAGACATCATAAATGCATTTTTATGCTACGGCCTTTTCCCTGACGATTTTAAATGTGCCCATGTTAATCCAGTTCTTAAGAAACCAACTCTGCCTAAAGAAGAATTAAACAGTTACAGACCTATTTCCAACCTAAGCTTCATCTCAAAAATACTTGAAAAGGTTGTAGCTAATCGTCTCAGATCTCACGTCTACAAAAATGGTCTATCCAATGTATCGCAGTCTGCATATAAACAATTTCATTCTACAGAAACTGCTCTTTTAAAAGTACACAATGACATTAACCTCAACATCGACAATGGAAAAGTTACCGCCTGCTTGACATATCCGCCGCTTTCGACACCATCGACCACAATATTCTCATTATACGTCTATCAACATGGTACGGCATAACTGGCACAGCCCTGAGCTGGTTTACTTCATATCTTACTGACAGACAGCAAGCCATTAAAATAGGTAACTGCTTTTCAGACATGTTGCCTACGTCATGTGGTGTCCCACAGCGTTCTGTTTTGGGGCCTTTGCTTTTCACTTTATGCACAACACCTTTAAGCTCTGTAATCCAAGGTCACAACTTGGATCATCACCTTTATGCCGATGAAACCCAAATCTACATTTCGTTGACTACACCAGATGCTTGCCGCTCCTTAAACCAGCTCAGGGATTGTCTTCAAGATGTCCTTTGGATGAAAAATTGTAAACTAAAGTTAAATGCAAACAAGACCGAATTTATCATCATTGGTACCGTAACGCAGCGTGCAAAACTCGACGGCTTTTTCCCGATACATATCCTAAATCAGAGTGTAACACCAGCCCCCTCAGTTTCAAATCTCGGAGTTAACTTTGACGAAAGCTTCAATTTCAAACAGCACATATCAAACACATGCCGTTGCTGTTTCTACCATATCCGTGATCTTCGTCGTATTCGCAGATTTTTATCACTTTCTGTTGCTAAAACCATCGCGACAGCTCTAGTAAGCAGCAGACTCGACTACTGCAATTCCCTCCTTTATAATACTGCGAACAAGGATATTGCAAGTGTCCAGAACTACTTGGCAAGGGTAGTTACGCGTTCTCGTTTTTCTACCTCGGTGCCGCTTCTAAAATCATTGCACTGGTTCCATGTGCACTATCGCATTATTTTCAAGATTTGCACAATATCTTATCAAGCACTCGCATCTAAACAACCAACATATCTAAACTCAATGCTAACTCCAGCAAGGAATTCCAGAGAGCTACGCTCAACCAGTAGTAACCCACTTTACATCCCTCGGGTTAAGACGAAAGCTGGGACCCGAGCTTTCTCGGTTGCTGCACCAACTCTGTGGAATTCGCTTCCTGTCAGTGTCAAATCAGAAGGTAATATAGTTTCTTACCGCCGACGTCTAAAAACATATCTCTTTAATGCTGCCTATCCTCGTTAGCTTCCTAGAACCTTCGTCCATCCATCAACGACTCACGCACTGTTCTACGTTTACGCAATTGCTTAACTCCTTGGTTTTGTCGCGCCACTGAGCTTGATCTTCGAGGATATTGGCGCATAAGAAGTCATTATTATTATTATTAAAATCATCTACAGCTCGCCGTATGTCTTCACACATAGTTAAATATTTATATCGTATAACATGTCCGTCAATATGAAAGCATAATGTCTACATTAATGTACATTTACAGTTGATGAACCGTCGCGGAACGTTCGATTGAATTCAGTGCCAAGATGGCGTTGTTTTGGCTGTTCTGTCTATTGACCACACATACGGCATGCTGTTCTGTCTATTGACCACACTTACGGCATGCTGTTCTGTCTGTTGACCACACATATGGCATGCCTACTTACAAACTATCGCTGGCTACGCGCCTGCACGGTCAATAGCTAATTGAGGATGATTTAAACAGGCGTTCAGCAAAACATGCAAACAAATCCACGTTAGTCACTAGAGGCGCTGATACGCAACTAGGGTCTAGTTGCGTATTAGCACCTCTGGCGACTAACGTGGATTTGGGGAACCCCGTTGGAGAAACGCAAGAAGAATTCGCGCATGTATTGAACGGATGTGTCGTTCTTGTTGCCATTGGCTCGGCCTCGCTCCTCATTGCTAAGTTGTACTCGGTCATAGTCCGGAGCTCACTTAAAAAGTCACTAAAATTAAAATCACCACCAACCAAAACATCCTGATGATAAGCTCAATCATCGCAGAATTGCTGTCACACTTACAAAGTCACTCAATGAGAATATAAATACGTAACATTTGTCAGAGCAAGCACGAAACCACAGGTCGCCAGCAGAGCAGCGCCCCCTCCTGGCATTTATATTGCTGAGATTCATATCTTGGAGTTTGGCGTCGTCTATCTGATTGGTCACAATCCGACTAAGATCTTCCCCTTCGTGTTCATTAATGTCAGTTACTCGAAATGACGACCGACGACTATACTGTTCCATATTGTCCAACTGGGCATCAACTATACTGTTCCATATTGTCCAACTGGGCATCAACTATACTGTAACATATTGTCCAACTGGGCATTATCTATACTGTAACATATTGTCCAACTGGGCATCAACTATACTGTTCCATATTGTCCAACTGGGCATCAACTATACTGTTCCATAGTGTCCAATTAGGCATCAACTATACTGTTACATATTGTCCAATTGGGCATCAACTATACTGTTCCATATTGTCCAACTGGGCATCAACTATACTGTTACATATTGTCCAACTGGGCATCATCTATACTGTTCCATATTGTCCAACTGGGCATCAACTATACTGTTACATATTGTCCAACTGGGGATCAACTATACCGTTCCATATTGTCCAACTGGGCATCAACTATACTGTTCCATATTGTCCAACTGGGCATCAACTATACCGTTCCATATTGTCCAACTGGGCATCAACTACACTGTTCCATATTCTCCAACTGGGCATCAACTCGTCCTATGTCCTCCTCTAGCTGCTTGGTTTGTTCATCTTTGTCACGCAGCGACTTATCCATAGCATCCGGTCGTATCGCGATAGTTTCTGTCACGACTGCAGCAGTCCGCTCTGCTAAGCCGGCCATCACGTTGTCGTCCCGCAGCGCCTCCTTTACAGCATCCAACAAGTAGTTGTCACTGTTGCAACGGGCAGACCGAAGTTGTTTCCCTGCTTGTCCGTGGCCATTGTTACGCACTGTGCTGAAGTCGCGTGGAGTACCGATGTCGGGTAGTACACAGCTGATGTTGTTTCGTATCACTACCGCATACGTCAGTACTTAGGTTTGTGTAGACTTTTAGTTTGTGTTACAGTAAGAAGCACTCGAATAATTTTCTAACTATAGAATCCCTAGACTCAATGTACTTAAACTTCGGGCGGAATTGCCATATTTTAGAAGAAGTTTATTCAAATTCGACAGATAAAACGTAACTACTCGTCCGCTCACTGTACATCGACTACCCACCAGCGGCCATGTTTATAAATATAGATCTTCAACGGTTTCTGAAATATGTCAGCTAATGGCGCACGGCGGATGACAGACTCATAGTCATTAATTCCAACCGGACTTCGGCCAAAATTACTAAAAAGGGGTTCTTTGTGGTTTATACAAATTAGACCGTATACATAATCACGCAGCCCGATTATAATGAATAGTCATGCACACGCATGATTTTAACACAATTAATTCTAGGAAAAAAACAAATTCTGGTGAACTGAATAACGCCTTAATCGGATAATAAAAGCGGCCCCGAAAGATAGATATGTTGTCAAGATCATGGGCATACACGCGGGAACAGGGGTAAAGGGGCAATTGGCCCTTGGAATTTCGGAATGGGGCTGATATATGATTTTGCCCTCCCCATGCAAGTCAGAAATAAGGATGAAACAGCAGAGAACATTTTCATTCATCGCTATAAACAGTTCCACAAGACATGCGTTAAGCGTGACTCGAACACGAACATAACATTTTGTTTCGGAACCTGTTATAATTATATAATATGTTTGTCGCCTGTGAATTTTCAAACTCTAACTACATAATTTACCAGTTTTCCGGTACAATAAAATAGCTTGATAGAAAACTAAATGAACTGAAATGAACGTATTTTTTAATTAAAACATGTGTCTGAGTACCAAGGTTTAGTCGGACTTCACGTCCAATCTCACCTGTGTTTCTGATGGTTTCTTGAACGTCAACTCAAGCACTCGTTTTGTACGGTTTATTGCCTTCGACTGTGTGTTACGTTGTCGTCGGACAAAACGTACTGCACGTTACATTAATAAACTAATATACAACTAACGACATGGTTCAACAAACAGTTGAGTGTCCATAAATTACTCTACTTGATCGTCATATAAGGGTTGATCAGAACTCGCCTTTATTTCGATGCTATCGATGGCTATGTCACCGAAATATCCGTCGCCACGGGTTGCACGAAATGCAATCTGAAAACCAAACGATCACATTTCTTACAACAACTTCTTGCTGTGTGTCTTCTGTTATGCCAACACGTCGTATATTAAATAATATAACAAGAACAAAACACGCACGCAAGCACGAAAGGAACAGACAGGACAAGACCGGCAAGTCAGCGAAGGACAGGATAGAACGTTTATTTGAACTGATGTTTATTTCAAACTACATCAATTACATATACAGTATATATACACAAGTACACATGCAAACTTATAAAAGCCCTTTTTGTTATTAATGTCATATATATATATATATATATATATATATATACATACATACATACATACTCGGTATATATATGTGTGTAATTGTATGCTTAACTCAAGTGTATTGTACTACCTTCTACTGCAACACTTTACGTATGCAGTATAATTATGTCGTGTCTCATTCTAATAACTAATAATATGTCAGTATTTGTTGTTATGATAAGCAACGTTATGTTACTACAGGTACTCTAACAGGGTGGCTTGTAAACCATCCCAATAATGTACCCTCAACGTCTCTCCTGCGAAAAGGTCGTCTAGCACTTGTCAAAATATTCCACTTAATTTGCTGCTCTAGAGTGTGTAGATAACACACTTATATTCTGTATTTGATATATATATATATATATATATATATATATATATATATATATATATATATATTATACATATAATTATATATATATGATATAATCATAACTAAAATGGATACCACTGATGATGATGAAGATGATGTACTAATGTCTTTTTCTACGGGGGCGGGCGGGCGGGGCGGGGCGGGGCGGGGCGGGGCGGGCGGGGCGGGGGGGTTGGCAGGCGGGGGGCTGAATTGTAATTTGCGGGGCGGGCTGGGTCAGATTTCCAGTGCATGAGGAATATATATGAATATATATATATATATATATATATATATATATATATATATATATATATATATATATATGTATATATAACAATATACCTATTATTAGTGATTGTACTAGAGCCGCCTATTTATATTGATTTTGAATATTTAATACATCGTCTCTTACCCTGTCATTCGGTCCAATTATGCCCACGGCCTCACCAAGGAGCCAGTCCTCCCCCTGTGGTCCTTCCACGTGGAAGGCGTGTTGGAACATGCCTTCCACGCATTTTCCCATCTGCAGAATGCAGACGGAAAGATTGCCGGTGTGGAATCCAAACATGTGGTAGCGGAATTTCACCTCGACATTTTGCAAGGTCTTGGAGGGAGGGAAGAATATTCTGCAAATACATATTCAACTTACTGCATAAAAACTATTACGTGAATTATTATAATTACCAACATATGAAGTTATTGAGCCATAGCACACATATTGTAACTGCAATATTGATGTGTTTCTTTTAAAGTTTCCATTCCGACAACGTATTGACGTTGATGTGATGTTATTAGTTCTGAGGAGAATGTCTTTCAAATTTGTGATGTGTTTTACACAAACAACCCATCGAGACGTCATCATACTTAGCGGGTTTACACGTGTTTGTATATGTATGTATATGTGTGTATGTACATTCACACATATACATACACGTGTGTGTGCGTGCGTGCGTGCGTGCGTGTGTGTGTGTGTGTGTGTGTGTGTGTGTGTGTGCATTTGCGCCTGTCCGTGCGCGTATTTTACGACCTACATATTAGTGCATATAATAGTTTATTGTGTGCTTGTGCGTTAACACGCGAGCGTGTACGCTTGTATGTGTGCGTGTATGTATGTGTGTGTCGTCGTATTTCTGTTCTTATCCACGTAACCCTACATTGCATCTTGTCCCTTCCTCCTATAGCTCGCCTCCATGTAGATGTAGTATTCGCCGTTGAAGGCCGCTTTTGGGCCCGTCTCTTTGGACGGTGTGTTCCCGTGCCACAGGGTCCAGTCGAATGTGTCGCCTCTTCTCTCTTGTTCCAAATCGCACATCGTCGAAGACCCGTCGGGTGTTTCGAAGTTGCACTTCCAAAGGTACCCTGGGATTACAATATGCAACAGTACAAGCCGGCAACAGGAATGGAACATTTAACAAATCAGTTACTATGATCGTACTGGTGTAATTTCTAAGCGATAAACAGGTTTGCGTTTAAACGCAATCATAGCAGCGGCAAAATCCATACAGGGAAAATCCACCGGGAAGCTTTCAGCCGTACTCCAATTAATGTGAAAAGACATAAATAATTATCCACCACTGTCTATAGCCATTGGCACATTTCACAATGTTGAACACGGCAACATATGATCCACGCACGAATTCAAGCTTTACCCACTGCGCCGCTGCATTACTACGACAACCATCGTAGGGAAGAAACGTCCTTAACATTGCACTTGTCTACACAACCAAGAAATCAACAGGAGAGTCTGGCCACTCTTTGGGACGTTAACAGTAAGAACTATAATGATAACAATACTGTCGGAACACTAAAACAGAAAGTCTGAAAGAAACCCTTCTATTTATTTAAAGATATAAGTCCTATGGAGTAAATCTACTGTATTATGTATACATGTCCATTCTTATTCTTCCTTCTCTCAGATTCTGGACGGGGCCCTTTGCAAGTCCACTACAGATTAAAATGTACCCACTGTGTGGGATCGTTTACTCCCCCTGGCTTGGACACCAGATTGAAGGGACCACCGGCTTTTTAGTGTCTCTTCCGAAAGACAGGCAAATGTGCGGTGAACGAAATTGCCTACGTTTCGAAACAGCGGTAGGTGGGATTGAACCACCGTCCCTTCGACTGACAGCATGGCGCTCTATCCAAGCGACCAACGCTCCCTATTATGTTACCTACCTGTATGTTACCTACGTGCGTATATATATTTATATATATATATATATATATTCATATTCAAAAAATATATATATATATTTATATATATATATATTCAAATATATATATATATATTTAACTAATATATATATATTATATTCATATATATATGTTTTATATATATATATATAGTGAGTTACATATATATATATATATATATATGTGTGTGTGTGTGTGTGTGTGTGTGTAATACTCACTAGCTGCATGTTCTGTTTGAGTTCAGCGGCAGACGGTCATGGTCATGAGTACATTTGTAAAAAGAAAAATACTAATTAGTGAAATGCAGTTGTAACGAAAATACATAATTGCACTGAAAAATGTCAAATTCATGAATTAGTGGATAGGTAGATGATGGTCATGTTAGCATATCACAAGGCTCTAACAATTAATGATACACACTAGTTATCATAAATACTGGATTGTTTTTGGTATTGATCATTTTTTATGTGAGTGCGTATGTGTGCCCACTAACGATGGGACGAATATTCGATTCGTATTCGAAATTTCGAATATTCGAAATTTTACCGCTATTCGATTCGATGCCATTCGAAATTTGACAATTCGCTGCTATATAAACGAATATCGCTTGAATACATTCCTTCATGTCCTCCGCGGTCCATGACGATCTTTAACTTTCTGATTTAATTTTGACAAAGACTATAACCGCCAAACTACTACTCACATATCTTATATGTATACATATGCACACACTAGATTACAAAATAAAATCACTAACATTACTTATACAAATAAACGTCACAAAACAAACTCGCGTAAAACTGGCGGGCAACGCGGTGTCATCGCCGTCCATGGTTGCTACGCGTAGCTTACCGATTAGTCGTACCGTAATATCGGCATTGTGTCGAGGGGTCTTTTGTTAGCAGTGTCGTGTTAAGGTTTAAGGTTAGGGTTTCGGGTAAGTTTATGATTAGTTCAAATTAGCTTAGGCTTAGTTAGGGTTAAGGCTACTTTAGGGTTAACATAATACCGGAATTTGTGAAGGTCATTTATTAAGCGACGCCTGCGATAAATTACAGATGTTACGGTAATCATCGGGCTACGCGTAGCTGCCGTAGATCATGTCAAGTTTTGAGCGATGTAGTTTTCAAAATTTTATTCTTTACAGGAATGTATAAAATTATTAAATTTTGTAACCGTGTGTGTATGTGCACAAGATATGTGATGATAACTTTGGCGGCTATAAGAAATTGTTTTTATGGTTAGGTCAGAAAGTAAACAAAAGTATCGATGCGTATGGCCACGATGCCGCCGACTCCGGCACGGACTTGAGCTCATGGCCACGGGATGACGCAGCGTCCCAGCTAGACTCTCGACACCGTTAAGTATTCTATTCGAATTTGAAGCCACTATATATTCGTATTCGATTCGATATTCGATTTGTATTCGAAATTTCGAGGATATTCGATTCGATATTCGATTCGTATGAAATTCCAGATTCGTCCCATCCTTAGTGCCCACACACATCTGTACGCGTAGCTTTGTACGTTGGGGGAATGAGCGTGCGTCTTGTGTGTGTATGGCAGTGTGCATGTATGCGTGTCTATGAGTATGTGTGTATTTATGTATGTAAGCATGCATGTATGTACGTATGTATGTATAAGTGTGTGTATGTGAATATGAGTTTAAATACAAAATACATATAATTGGATTCATTTTTGTCTTGTATGAGGCTACATACGAGTCTTGCTTGCGCGATCTGTGAAATAATGTGTAGCAGTAAAAACATCACGGGATAACAAACGCAGTAAGCAGTTTGGATTGTTGTTTAAGGAACACAGAACCTTCGCATTTCCCGGGCTTTATCGATACCTCGTCCAAGCCCATGACGCCACGGTACCAATCATTTTCGTACTCAAATCCGACCTGTTAAAAACATACGAGTTTCTATGTAGGTATGCATGCGTGTGTATCTGCATACATAGGTTCTTGCGTGTGTGCTTGCGTGTACATTTATTTGCGCGGACGGGTGGACGTGTGTGCGCGTGTGCGCGTGTGCGCGTGTGCGTGTGATTCGGCCCGTGCTTTTCCCTGGTGACATGTATGTCATATACCGAGCATAAAATACGCCTACCTCCGTTACAGAAGTGAGGTTTAGTTGGACGGCCGCGGTGTGCCAGTGAAGACCGAAGTATCCGGCCAGAGACCACCACGTCTGCCTTGGTCCGTTGCCAACCCGGTCGTATACTCGAAGAACGCCAATATGGAAGCCATTGTGGCAGTGAGCGAAGCGCAAACAAAAATATCCTTTGCCGCGAACTTCGGAGCCTTCCACAATTAACCTGCACGGGTGTAGTCAGTTCCATTTGAATACTTATGCTAAGTTAGACATTTTTTGTTTGCGTATCCATAGAAACATCAACACAGACATCCGACAGTGAACATCATTGCAAACACATTATCATAAGCGCGTAGGTCCATGTTTTGTTTGCGACTATCGCTATTTTAAAAGCATTATGTTATATGTAAAATCCTAACCTGCGTGCCGGATAAGTATTTCTTTTTTACTTGTTTCACTGGCGTTACCACCTACATTTGTTTTGGTTACACATGAAGCGTTTGGAAGAGTCTCCCTAATAACGACGCTAAATACGTTGAAAATACCATTAAGTGTCGTCGTCTTTCAACAGCCTGCTTTATAACCCAACATTACATCAATAACCTCAATGTTGCATATCTGTTTAAAAGATGAACATTTATGTTGGTCACAGCATTCAAAGAAATTCATATCCGATTACACAATGCATAGCCCATACAAAATAAATGCACATTAAACTCATATGTACTTGTTTATGTTCATTAAATTACTATGTAAACATTCTTGCCTTGCAAGCATGCGCTTTTTTGCCGGTCCTGCACACAGGTAATACCAGCCAGACTTGGCAGATGCTGGTCCATTTATCGGTATATAAGACTTATTGATAAATATATAATACTGTTTAGACGGAGGCGTCTTCCCTCTGGTGCATCTCCAGTCAAAGTCATCGGTGTGGTCCTGTCGCAGGCGACACTGTTGGTTATGTCTGGCGTCCTCCTCGACGTTGCATGAAAACATGTCACCTGCAACCAGAGAAACACATTTCACTCTGAAAACTATTTTAGTTAGTGTGGTATTAGATAAATATCTTTGCTAAGTGTTCTAACTGGTGCTTATGTGTATAGGGGAGACTGGGTGAAGTATTGGCCACGGGGACCTACAAGACACCCCTCTTAGTCCTCATTGCAAAACAGTAGAATCATCTACTCACCGTCAATGGAACTACAACACACGTGACTTTCAACCATATTTTAGAGAGCATTTCAGCAGGCTACCAGGGTTCCAGTTAGGAAAGTAAGTTTCTGACTATCTTGACAACTTTTCGTGTTTTAGTAAAAGTTTAATATTGAGGCGGTAATAGATATTATTATAGATCCAATATGTGTTTCACGCTACACAGTTGATCGAATCTATAAAAGAAACAGCTTATTTGTGTGTAAGTTATCTTGACTTCACGTTTCAGTATTAAATAATCGACCACATGGTTCTGTAGTACTTTAGACTAACATAATGAACGTGGTGTGTGGGCCTCTTTGAGGTCCGATGGTCAGGTGGCTCAACGGACCCCCACTCCATTTATAAGGAATAATCTGTCATACAATCATTATTATTTGTGCTCCAAGTTCAGAAAGTTTCCTCTCGGGCCGACGTTGGGTCAAATTGGTGACATCGACCAGTGTTGAACATTACCTTACGACGTCACATCAGATAGTTTGCTGATGACATTATTACTTTTATCATTAAATATTAGAGTGAAGATTCCTGAATGAAGAAGGCCAATAGATAAGGAGAGGAAAACTGACAGATCCCTCTTCACAATAGAGCTGGTGAAGAGCGCCGTTGAAGAAGTCGTCGACAAGAAAAACGCTTTTAGGGCAACTCTAGCAAGATACGTCATGGATGTCCGACAGCTGAAGAACGTTCAACTTTATTTCAAAATTATCAGCAGATCTGCCAACATATCTGTCTGCTAACTTAGATAAATGCACGTATACGTGTTTAGTTTGTCATTTCAAACGTATACGGCATCGCATTTGGAACTTGGACGAAACAGGGGTCCAAGGCATTTCGAAATTCTGTCTCAAAAACTAAACAAGTAGGACTGATTATCTCGGCCGAAAGTAATGTGCTTGTTAAGATGTACTGTTGCGTCATGCAATTGATTCAGCACTACCGCCGGCTTGCATATTCCCACGAATCAATTTTAAGGATCATATCCTAACCGGTGCCCAAAATGGAAATGTGGGCTTTGCCACACCTTCTGGGCTGATGAACAGTGCACTGTTTGCTGTTGCTCTAAAGCATTTCATTACGCATATGAATGTTGCTAAGGACAAACCAGCAATCCTTGTGATGGACAAACACGAAAGTCACGTCACGTTGGAGACAATGGTTGCGGCCAGGGAAAATGGTTTGGTCATCCTCAGTGTTCTTCCCCACTGCAGCCACCGAATGCATTTATGGACCATTTAAACGATATTACATTGCGGCATGCACTGACGAGAGTTTCAGTCACCCAGGGCGGGCACTTAGTGGTCAGGCCTATTAGGGATCACATCCTAACCGTTGGTCAAATGAATGTTTCAAAGGACAACCCAGCAATCCTTGCCATTGACAATCGCGAATGTCACGTCACGTTGGATAAAATCGACGCGAACAGGGTAAATGGTTTGGTCACCCTCAGTTTCCCTCCGCATTGCAGCCACCGAATGCAACCATTGGATGCCATCATTTCTGGACCCTTTAAACGGTACTACAATGCGGCGTGAATTTACTGGATGCTCAGTCCCACAGGGCGGGCACTTACCATTTATGACATTGCTGCCCTTAGAGGTAAGGCTTATTATAGAGCATTAATTGCTGTCAACATCGCAGCAAGATTTATCAAGACTGGAATTTATCCAGTAAAAATTGAAGTCTTCGCCGATGATATTGTGCTACCATCAGCCCCAACCACCAATAGATGCCTGTCCGATACATGCCATACGAGAGTCCAGGTTCGGAAGCTCATGACGTGGGAACTGAACCAAACTTGCACCAACGCTTGGACATGCTGCCATGTCAGCACCAAAGACTCCTGTGGATATACGACCCCATCTTAAAGCGGCTCCCAGAAAATGAGAAGACACGGCGGGGCAAAGCCAAAACGAGTACTATTCTAACTGCAAACCAGAAAGAGAGCCAGCGCATTAGCAGCTGGGTGTCCTGTGAAACGCATTTTAAATATTCCAATGCTGAAGCTGAATCGGAACTAGGGGAAGTGGTGGAAGATGAAGATAGGACCAATCCAGAAAAGCCAATCAAGTTTCAGGACATATATCTTGAGCCAGGGTATTATGTTCTTGTCGAGTATGCAGGAACAGACAAGAAGCGTCAATACATCGGACTCATCACTGAGGCAAAATATGACGTAGGTGACATAGAAGTCACATTTCTGCGCAAATCGGCAAAACATTTAATGTCCTGTTGTTTTGTTATACTATACGCTATACTAAGGAGATTAATTATGTTGACGAGTCATCAATTGTGGGGGTTCTACCTCATCCAAAGAGCACCAACAGAACAACTATAATATGGATTAGGTCTAGCAGCTCTTATCGTCTAAGCACTACATATACATTGAATATCAGTACCAGTTAGGAAGCATAGGCCTATGACTAGACACCTAGACACAGGCATTGGCCTATTCATGTCAGATGGAATTGATGAATTGGACTAGAATAATAATAAAAAATGATGCTATACCTAAATTGTTTCTTTTTTTTGCACATACTTTCACTGTAAATATAATGGCCCATGGGACACCAATGGGTGGCTCAGCGGTTCCTTACCATAGGACCAATGTATGCCAAGAAGACACCGATGGGAACAACCGCAATGTTGTAATCAATCGTTTTGGGATCAGGAGCTATGAGGGTTGAAGGTGCCATAGCATGTAACCTAAACAGTGGCTCATAGGTCCCCAGTCTCCCCTATCATATCCATACTAATTAAGCTCGGAGCGATAAACATGTTAAAAAGAACTCAACATCGAATGCATCAAATAAAATTTCCATAATGACATTTTGATGAGGGAAAAACGAAACAGTACAAATAGCTGAGTAACTCACGTAGTCCACAAGAGTCAGACGACGTCCGGTCTGGGCCAGGTGCAAAAGGGAGATCAGGGTCGCTGTTAGCATACATTTAACAAACAGATAACGGTGGCATAAAAGCACATACATATTGTAACATTTTATAAACAGATTTCTATTCCCAATAGGGAGTGGATTCCAAAGTATTGGCGCAGCCACAGAGAAAACACGTTTGCCAATATTCCGCTTGGTTGTAGGAATAAAAGTTTTTTTGGAAACGGATGAACTGAGTGTCCTAGAGATATGAGAGAAATGCAGCAGATTAATTAATGATATTGATTTTTGAGAAGAGTACGATATGTAACAGAGGCCGATTAAAATTAAATTCGGGATACAATTGGAAGCCAATGTAACTGCTGAAGTAGTGGTAATGATGGTGAGAAAAGGGAGTCTTAAATACCATGCGTGTTAAACAATTCTGTACACTTTGGAGTTTAGATACGTATTCTCAGCAGTGTTATTTAAAAGGCAATTACAATAGTCCAGTCGACTATTAATCACATGATAGAAACATGATTCGCATACTTGTGAAATGTACTGATGAAAGCTGAAATACTAATGTGTGTGGCGATATCAAATATTAGCTTAACATGGTAACACATTAATGTTTCATTTTGATATCCATTGTCTTCTTAGACGTCTGAGTCTTACCCAGGAAGTAAAAAGCATTGGCCAGGAAACCAACAACTGCACATGGTATATAGAGGGAAGACAATATATATATATATATATATATATATATATATATATATATATATATATATATTGTGTGTGTGTGTGTGTGTGTGTGTGTGTATGTGTGTATTAAATTGTGTACATTATTATTATCATATATTACGTACGTTTGGCGACACCTCGTGACACGAAGCAGATTATTGCAAGACAGAGAGTGAAGACCAGGTTTCTTGCTTGTACTCCCGTCAACGTCATATTGAGGTTGAAATAAACACACTATAAAACAACATTAATTTACTGAGAGGTGAATGCATAATATTAAAAAATTATGTATTATTCTACATAATATTTAACAAATTTACTTTATAATGTGACTATTATGCAATGTAATATCATGTCATGTATTATTTGCATATACATATCTACATATACGACTACACACGCATATGATTACGCAGAAACATTATCCGCTATTAACGTTCCCCAAACCGTCGATAATAGAAGCTATGGAACGATCTATGCGCAGAAATTATGCGTTGCATTTGGCCACATTAGCTGGCGTTAGCGAATGTGTGAATTTTAATATCACCAGTGTTCATGAGAATGTCTTGCGAATGAACTATGTTGCAATTATATAGCAGTCATTTTCTGTCACTGAAAGAGCATGTTTACCTGTAATAAGAAGGTTTCTTGAGCAACGTACAGTTCGCACGTCGGTCGACACCTCTCACAGGAAGCAGAAGTGACCGTTGAAAACAATGACGCGGGATCCCTTTGTAGTAGCGCGCGACGTGATTTTGCACTACGTGCGGTATCACAGCAATGGACCTTGTGCATTATGACGCCATTATCCGGGCAAACCTTTCCGGCAAAATGCATTGCGGGTACTGTGCTCGTCAAAATGTTGTTGTGCCGCCATTATCCCGTGTTAAAAAGCTTGAGTTTTGTGGTTGTCTCGCAAGAACTGGCTGTATCACAAACTGGCTATAACAAGACGTAAATCTGATCAAAACTTTGAATCCGTCATAAGTGGGCGTCACAACTTATTGTATTACTATTTATGCTGTACTATTTGACATATATATTCTGGTTGAAATCAATTTGTGAAATTACGCGACTATATCACAGTCCTGACTATAATTGCGCCTTCGATAAAGTGTACTATTGGTAGTTGACGTGCAACTGTTATATGTCATAACTGGTAAGTATTGTTATGCTATATCTAATTAATTATAGTTTATCTAGTTAAGTTTTCGTACAACAGTGCATCAGTTATACATATTCATATGATTTACTTGTACTTTCATTTTATATATATATATATATATATATATATATATATATATATTTCTTATATTTATTTAACTACTGTATTAAACACGACTGAACAGAGTTTGTACTTTGGAGTTTAGTGTATAAATAAAGTGTTTTATTGTTATTAGAGCAACCACACTTTAAATAGAAAGCTGTTACCTATATGCTGCACTCGAAGGGTCAGTAGTTTGAATCCTACTTGCGATAGAGCCACCATAGAAGATTAACTTGACCAGAACATCTTGTCTCAGCGTAATTAATTGTTCACGCAAACAGGATTCGTTTCAATTGTTGTAGTATATACATGAAGTGATGAAACACCTAAATATGAACAATGCTTTCCCTGAAGAGCGTTTGCAGCTTTGCATGAATATATATTACCCTTCCATATATTGATGGGACAATCAACTGTGAATATAGCTATGTGCCTATGTCATGTCAGCTGTATGCTATTTACGAAGTGTTGAGCCTTCAGTGTACTGCGAACAATAAACTGTAACTACAGATACAACTACAATTAATGTTTGATTGTTTCAATAAAACATGTATTGACAGAAAATACAGCTAGACAATTATTGGCAATTCTGGTTTCCAACTGATGAACATTAACAAACTGCCTTGCATATTACCATATACAATTTTATATAGATATAAATGTACATGCGTAATAATAATAATAAAATATAACACAATAATATATAACACATTTTGTACTGGCGTGGGCAATATGCCATGTACAAAATAGGACCTGATGAAAATCCGTCTGTAATGAAGTCTTGTGCTAACTTTCTTAATAACGTGTTAAATGCTAGAAAATAAGATATATGTAATTAAGTACCATACATTTTGACCTGCTCTACAATATTCTGGATGCCACGCGCCCCCTCCCCCCGCAGGCACAAATACAACTTGAGAGGTTACAAAAAATAAAAGCCTTACTATGGACGGGAAATTGTCACAAGACTGCATCCGTTACAAATTATTTTTTCAATTTATAACCCGTCGTCTAGAAACGACCTTATACAACCCTGTAAGGCCTGTTATCAGTGTTGGCTTCTGCCATTTTCCGCCTGCCTTAGATCGACCAATTGCTATCACACAAACATTATAGTTCCCTTTATATTTGGGGAAATACTCCTAAATCCATGAACAGAACAGTCATTTATAATCCGTTATAAGTGGCAGTAGATGTCTTATTGTGTGTACACGCAGGCATGACTGACTTGTTCTGAAAAGACCGGAAGTAGCTGCTACGCCCGGTAGCACCTGCCATCTGGCGGATAACTGCATTAACTATAAGTCTCCCATTCGCCAATTATGATAGTCCGCAGCGCCGCCTATCGAGTCTATCGGAACCTTCGTCTCATAAGTTACCGTTAGCTGTCAAACCTGGTTACGTTGTCGCGCTTACACTTTTCCGGTCGTTATAAAAGTTCCTATTGACGTTTCTGCGCATGCGCGATAAATGTAAAATCATCAATGTGCAACGAAACGACAAACCATTTTTTATATAAATGCCACGGGCTGTTCGTTAACTCTCCTGTGATGATTACTGTGAAGAGTTGAAGTGTGAAGATTATAGATTATGGCGCACTAGAGTCACGTGATTTACGCTTGCTATCAAAACATGGTTCAAAACCTGTGTTAATCGTGTTAATGCCTCGTGTTAATTTGCGAAAAATAACTTAGCTGAGAGGTTATTTACATCCTAGCGAACAACCCGTGGTATTTATACCATAAATGTGTTGTACTTTCGATGCACATTGATTATTTTACATTTGTCGCGCAAGCGCAGAAACGTCAATCGGATCGTTTATAACGCCGGGAAAGTTAAATTTAAGCGCTACAACGTGTTTGTGTGACTTTGATTCCAAACATTTTACATGTAATATTTGCATTTTGACCAATAAAATGTCAACCAATATACCGATGGTGAATCTACGTTATATTTAAGTCGCTCGGTTATGTTTCTGTAAATAAAAGATGGTTATTCCTTTGAAAAGTAGCCGATTATTAAAAAATAACAAAACACACTTCCAAACTTCGTGAACGCATACTTCATAGCCGCATCGTGAAACACCTTGAACCACGTCATATTCTAATTGCCCAGGTCCACTTCCAACTTCTGACTTGTTCAATAACGTCTTTGCATTTTCTCTCACCCATACGTTTGTTTTTCTATCCCTGTGTGTGATGTCTAATATACTTCTTTCCATGTTTGTGCGGCTGCTGGCTTGTTGTTTGGCAAACAAACCGCCTGGCTGGAGAGCCTGAGAATGCCCACGTTTCCGCGTCGTATGTCGTTTTTGTTATATATACCAAACTGTTATATATGTGGACAGTCGTAACAATCGACGTACTATTTTATAGTGTTAATTTTGTATACCTCCGAAAATGTACAGTGTTATTTAAAGATGAGATTGTACTCATTTGCTAGTTTCAAAGCTAATGTAATGTATTAATTGTGTTGTTTTTGTTATTGAGATCTGTGACTTTATTACCAGAGTGTTTCTGGATTATACACATGTGTTTATTTTTGATCCTAAAATGGCCAACTATATTTTAATTGTGATATAATTAATGGGGTTATACTATAAACACATTCTTTGATTCGTTTAGTTGTATGGCATGTTTAGAGGATCAAGACCCACTATGCATAATATTCTCTGTGGTACAACATAGTACAGTGTGATATTCACCATAGTAAAACATGATGAAATGTAGTATTCACTAGCTGCAGTAAACCATGGTAAAGCACGATATTCACTGTAGTAAACCATAATAAAATATGGTATTCACTATAGTAAACCATGGTAAAGCATAGTATTTACTACAGTAAACCATAGTAAATTGAGATATTCGCCGTAATAAATACTACGGTAAACTGTAGTATTTACTATGGTAAAGTATAGTAAATATTCCACCAAAAGTGGAAGTGTGCTTTCTTAACTTCTAACAATCGGCTATTTTTCAAAGGAATAAACATCTTTTAATTACAGAAACATAACCGATTGACATAAAATACGTACATTCACCATCGGTACATTGATTGAATTCGCCAAAGGCAAAGAAATAATTTGAACACTTATACACAAACAACAGACTATGTCTACATAACACAGTCCAAATGTGAGTACTCTAGCCTACATAAAAGTGCCCGTTTCCATGGTGTTTGTATAGCTAATCTTTAAGTGTGTTTTTCTCAGATTTCACTTTTTCAACAAAACGATGTTCAAACTAAAATATCTTCGCCAATTTGTCAGGCATCATAATTTATAATACATAAAATGAAAGGCAATTCACTTGGCTTTCTCATGGTATAAATATATCACATTTGCTTTCAAATATGTGACTGATTTTGTGGGAATGCCTCACATATAATATGGATAGTTTATTGTCAATTTATGTTTTAAAACGGAGACATACATTAAGTCATGCGAAATACCAAAACAATACGAGCAATAGTGTGTGTGTGTGTGTGTGTGTGTGTGTGTGTGTGTGTGTGTGTGTGTGTGTGTGTGTGTGTGTGTGTGTGTGTGTGTGTGTGTGTGTGTGTGTGGGGTGGGTGGGTGGGGGGTGGGTGGGTGTGGGTGGTTGTGTGTGTGTGGGTGTCAAATATGTAGTGTTGCCATAGTACAGTGCCTAACCAATTGTTTGTGTCCTAATTTCTTGTCGTGCCATGGCCCTATGTCGAGGCCATGGCAGTGGTATTGCCATTGTCATTGTGATTGAGGAATTCTATGTCTGACTATCACTATGTATATGACTATGATTGGAGGTAACGTGATTACTCTAGACTTCATTGTATAGGCGGTTAATTGTAGCGTGTTTACAAGTATTCTATAATATTATGTGGAGCTTAACAAATTAGGCCTCCAAAAATATATTATTTGCATTCTATTTTCAGTTCAAGTCACAAGGAGTAACCATATTGATAGCATCACCACTGAACAAGTGTTTGAAAATTCAGGTCTTCTCATCTCTGTCAAAATAAATCACGGGCAGAGTTTCATCAGTGTCAAGGCATATTAATTGTACATGTCGATTGTATCATTAACCATACATAACTCATCATTTAATATATTTAAGGTCACGGAGGAGCTCATCAGGACCAATCTTAGCAGAAGTAGAGCAGGAGCACATTATTATATGTTATGGTGGTGGTTTTGTTTTGTGTCATCGAAGAAATTATGTTGTAACGACGAGCTTTGATTGTTAATCACATCTTTAAAGCAGAGCGTGAATTATTTACATGTAAATTTATATTGACAGACTAGAGGTTTATGCAAGCAAAAGGATGTTATGATTTCTTGCTTTGTGTTTTGTGAATCTATTTTTAGAAGTATTTTCTTCTTCAGATAATCACTCTTTGCAGTGTTATAGTGATTCTGTTTGCAACAGAAGCAATGTTGTATCCCTGTTTTATATATGTACTCATTTTCATGATGTCATTGTGAAGTCACATGAGCCTGTGCTTATACACATCCTTTGGGTTTTTGAGATGCCATGCCAAGTGCAGACAACTTGTAAAGAAGTATCTATGTCAGACCAATTCACAAAGAAAGCCGACAGCCTTGTGAAATACTGTCTGAATGAAGAATGAATGTGTTAATGGGAAATAGACCAATCAGATGTTTACAAGTTCCTTTTTCAAAGATACCTTTGGTAAGTAAGTCTATTACAGAAATACAAGTTACTGCTATTCAAAAATAATTATTAATGTTTCATTCCAGAACACATTGCTAAAAAGAGTGATTTCATCTCGTTCTATATGCACACAATAACGTTTTCATGATAGATCTGCACAGAGTAGTTGAGCTTCATATTGTAGTAAATCAATATTTCTTAACACAGTAACTAGGTATTATGTTTCTTCATATGTTTTGTCTTACTCATTACTGTCGACTTGTGTGAAGCTACACAAATAGACGTACTGTCAATTTGTCATTAATATTATTCACGGCTGCAACATGTACAGCGAACAATAACAATGAATTTCTTTTTACCTGCTATTGTTGTCTGCAAATATGCATTGTCATGCCGATGACATGTTAAGTCACCGTGTATATCTCTTGCAACACACAACCAATGATGATGTTTTGTTAGATTTTGAATTTTAGTGACACTATCTTCAATGTAACAGGCCTTAGTTTTTATAGACATTTCTGCCAGCAGTATTACTTTTCAGGTGAAGCTGGAAAGCCAGGTTCTTTTGAGGACAGAGTTTCTTTTCCTGGTACCTATCACAAGTATAAAAGAGTACAGAATAGTACGCAAGTATAATAAGAACACCTAATCACACATCTACTGGACAACAAGTAATGCTAGTTTTCCAAAATAACATAAAATGTATTGCTGTATGGTGAAGTAGTATTGAAAGGACTTGTTAATTATAATGCTGTTACTTTTTTATAATTACATGCATTTACCCATAATGCATGCCTATTACGGTTACCTTGACGTGTGAAAATAATATGTTAACTAACATAATACACGCTCAAATTAGTAGTGTTGAATTGGCATTGGTGGCAGGAATATTACAAACTTGCGTTTTGCCGACGACATAGATGGCCTGGCAGGAAGGGAAGAGGAGCTAGCTGACTTGGTGGAGCGCCTTGACAAGACTTCTACAGCCTTCGACATGCATACCAATGCAGAAAAGACCAAACTGATGACCAACAACACCAATGGCTTCAGCACTGACATCAGGGTCAACTGCGAGAAATTAGATTGCGTCAACAGGTTCGAATATCTGGGAGCAATCATCGCAGATGAAGGATCTAATCCTGAATAACTCGCCAGGATCGCCCAGGCCACAGCAGCACTCGCCAAACTCAAGACCATCTGGAATGACAGGAATATAGCGCTCGGCTCCCTAGTCATGTCCATATTCATGTACGCCTGTGAATATTGGACACTAACAGCAGACACAGAGAGAAGGATACAGGCCATGGAGATGAGATGCCTCAGAAAGCTCCTCGGCATCACCTACAGAGACCACATCTCAAACGAAGAGGTGCGAAACAGAACTCGGCAAGCCATTGGGCCTCACGAAGACCTCTTGACCACAGTAAAATGACGCAAACTGAAATGGTACGGGCACATAACAAGATCTTCAGGGCTTGCCAAGACAATCCAGCAAGGCACAGTGCAAGGAGGGCGAAGACGAGGCAGACAGAACAAGAGATGGGAGGACAACATCCCGGAATGGACGGGCATGACACTGGGCGCCGCCACGAGGAAGACTGAGAGGCGAGAGGAATGGAGGGAGCTGGTTGCCAGGTCATCTGTGGCGCCCCAACGGTCCACTAAGACTACGGGATAGGTGAAGGTGAAGGCACTACTATGCCTATGCCATGGCGACCAAAAGAAAATTTTAGTACATATGATATGGCACACCACTTTACAGCAGATGGGTTGTGGCTTCTACAAAAGCGTGGACTCATAAAAGTGCACACAATTTACTAATGCATTAACACACTATGATACAATGATGAAATAGGCATAAGGGTGGAAATATAATATTACAATATTTTATATTATATAAAACAGTACAATAATCAATCAATTTGATAGACCAAAATATATAATGTTGTCCAATAAAATAACTACTAATTTTAGTACATGTCTAGTATACACACACTTGCTATATTTCGTGGTGACTTGAAAAAGTAACTGTGTGTACTCTAAACTATCATCTTGAATCTATGTTTATAATATATATATATATATATATATATATATATATATATATATATATATATATATATATATTTTTGATGCACATATGACCGACCGTAAAGCCAAGGCCAAAATCCCTCCACACATTGCAAATAGGACGCACGGATATTAAGTTCACAGGTGTCTTTTACGAAGTTTATAATGTTTTGTGTCTGTACTGTAGCACTTCATCAAAAGCAACTTTCAAACTATTTATTTGCACGCTTTTGGCGAATGTGTATTTATTATCTTAATAGAGTTATGGATAAATCAGTAAGGAACTCTGTTCAAAATGAGCCGTGCATATATTAAATAAGTATGTTGATGTTTGTCATGGTTGAACTGGAAGGAAGGAAAGAAGCTATCATCGACATCGGACCGTCCAACATAAACAATAAATGTGTTCCTTCATTCATCGGTCTCCTTGTCATTGCTAACATTTTGAAATGCCACATAAAAGACAGACAGACAGGACATTAAGCAAAGGAGAAGACGTTGTTTTTTGTCTTCCGGGGGCTAGGATAGAGCATGTGACTGAACGGGTAGAGAACGTATTGGGGCATGGCCAAGGGGGGTCTATATTGGTTCACGTAGGGACGAACAATGCAGATAGGGATGGAACAACCAGGATAGTAAAGAGATACAGAGAGTTGGTAGAGACACTGAAGAAGACAAGCGTTGAACAGATCATACTATCAGGAATCTTGCCAGTGATGAGGGGAAGGGGAGTAATGTATAGTAACTGCAAGAGGATGGCAATTAACGCATTACTAGAGCAGATGTGTGAAGAAGAAGGAGTTGGATTTGTAGATTTGTGGGGATATTTTGTTGGGAGAGAAGATATGTATATGACAGATGGCCTCCATTTGAGCGGAAAGGGCGCAGCAGTGTTCTCCGAGAACATGCTTCGATCGATGGACAATGGAACAGGTTGCAACTTTTTAAACTAGTTTCGCAGGGGGGATACACAGAGAAGCCAAATATTAGAGGCATAGATAAAGATAGCAAAAAAATCAGCAAAGAACAGCCTGGAAAGCCCTACGGAATTTGGTTATAAATGTGTTTGTTTAAATGCAAGGAGCATAGTAAACAAATGAAATGAACTAAACAATATGGTAGAAGATATTGACCCTCACATAATAGGTATAACTGAATCTTGGGCCACCCCCAATATATCAGATGCCGAATTAGGAATGACAGGATATGTAATGTTTAGGAAAGATAGATTAGGAAGAAGGGGAGGCGGAGCTATTTTATATATTAAAGAATCCATCCAGGCTTATGAAATAAAACTAGAAAAAGAAGCAGAATGTGAAGAAGCTGTCTGGTGTAACATAGTTACAGGAAACTCAACAGTAACTGTTGGGTTAGTGTATCGGAGTCCAAACATAAGCATAGAAGAGAATGAAAAAATACATAACGCTATCAAAGAAGTGAGTAAACGGGACTGTATTATTATGGGGGATTTTAACCATGGGCATATACAGTGGACATCTCTACAGAGTACCGGGAGAGAGGATCAAGAGTTTTTAAATTTAGTTCAAGATACTTTCCTTTCTCAACATGTGTTAGAAGCAACCAGGGGCGAGAATGTGTTAGACATAGTATTGAGCTCACAGAAGGAATTTGTTGATAATGTCAAGATATGTGAGCCACTGGGGTGTAGTGATCACAACCAGATACATTTTATCATCAAAGTAAATGGAGAACGGAATAGAAAAATAAGGTACAGGAAAATTTCACAAAGGAAGATATAAGGACATGAGGGAATATTTAGCAAAGATAGACTGGAATAAAACACTGAAGAATAAGACAGCAACAGAATGCTGGAATATTTTAAAGAGTGAAATTGACTGCGTCGTTGACAAATTTGTTCCGTTGAAAAAACAGGTGAAACGGTCAAAGAAGAAACACTTATCGAAGGAAGCCATTAGAAAAATCAAGTACAAGCAAATGATGTGGAAGAGATGTAGACATACTGGAAGTGAGGAAGACTATAGCATTTATAAAGAAGCACTTAATCAAGCTACAGCTGAAATTAGAAATTCAAAGAGAAGCTACGAACAAAAAATTGCTTTTAATATAAAACATGACAGCAAGAGTTTTTATGCGTATGTTCGAAGTAAACAGAAAGTTCAGGATAAGGTCGGTCCTCTAGAAGGTAGTGATGGAAACAAAATAACAGAGGGATTCTTAATGACAGAAAACCTAAATGAGTACTTTAGTTCGGTGTTTACCAGGGAAGATATTAGTATATTACCAGTACTTGAGACTAAGTTCGAAGGGACAGAGTTTGACTATTTAGGACAACTAATAGTAACCGCAACAATGGTAGCTATGAAAATAAGAGATATGAAGGATAATAAATCACCTGGAGTGGATGGGATTCCTCCCAAATTACTATTGGAAATTGTAGAACAAATCAGCATACCGCTTGCAACAGTGTTCAATTTGTCATTAGAGGAGGGAATCGTTCCGTTAGAATGGAAAGAAGCAAACATTACACCATTATTTAAAAAAGGTTCGAGAAACAAGTCAGAGAACTATAGACCAGTGAGTTTAGCATCGGTGATTTGCAAACTATTAGAAAGACTAATTAAAGATCACCTGGTTGATTTTCTTGTTAAAAATAAATTGATAAACCCATCTCAACATGGGTTTTTAAAAGCGAGGTCATGCTTAACAAATATGTTATGTTTTTTAGAAGATGTCACAAAGTGGGTAGATGAGGGATCACCAGTAGATATAATCTATTTGGATTTAAAAAAAGCCTTTGACAAAGTGCCACACCAAAGACTAATACTTAAACTAAAGGCCCATGGCATAGGAAATGGTATGATCAACTGGATAGAAAAATGGCTTATTGATAGAAGACAAAGAGTAGTAGTTGATGGGGAGGTTTCAAACTGGAAATCGGTTTTGAGTGGCGTACCGCAGGGATCAGTACTGGGACCTATTTTATTCTTAATATATATCAATGATTTGGATGATGAACAAGCAAGGTGTTGAAGTTTGCGGACGACACAAAAGTGTTTAGGAAAATTAACAGTGATGCAGATAGACCGCATTTACAAGATGATCTTAATAAGTTGATAGAATGGTCTGAGAAGTGGCAAATGATGTTTAATTTTGGAAAGTGTAAGTGCCTCCACACAGGACATGGGAATGAAGATGCACAATATACAATGGGTGGTACTGTACTAAATACTACCTTAAAGGAAAAGGACTTAGGGTTAACTATTAGTGCTGACATGAAAGTATCAGAACAGTGTGGAATTGCAGCAGCGAAGGGAAACCAAATTATTGGATTAATTAACGAAATATAGTGTACAAAGAAAAAGAACTAATAATACCGCTGTATAAAACAATAGTTAGGCCTCACTTAGAATATTGTATACAAGCATGGAGGCCATATCGCAAGAAGGATATTGATATGCTAGAAAGAGTACAAAGGAGAGCAAACAAAATGATACCAAAACTCAGGAATATTAGTTATGAAACGCGTCTAATAGAATGTGGTTTAACAACACTAGAAACCAGAAGATTGAGAGGAGATCAGATTGAGGTGTTTAAAAGTCAAGGAAGAGAGAAGGACTAGAGGACATGGAGTTACATTAGCAAAGAAGCAGTGTAGACTGGATATTAGAAAATTTTCATTTTCACAAAGAACAGTAAACGAATGGAACAGATTATCAGCTGATTGTGTAGGTGCTAGTAGTGTTAATATATTTATAAAAAAAATTGACATATACCTAAGACGGGCGGGGTATACTTAGATAGATAGGTTGGACTCTCGATAAGCCAAATGGCTTCCTAGTCCACCTGCCATCTAGAGTTGAATCTCTAGGTGGCAATCTTGTTAAATCTTGTTAAATATACGATCCATGTACCTTTAGATTTATGATTATTGTTGTGGCATCCCACTACACAACGATGTTTTCACTAGGTTACTAAAACCACTTAAAAAACAACAGCGTTTACGCCATGATTACGCGGTCCTACAACTTTTCTATGACTCCCGGTGAGGGCGCTGCAGTGCGAGGGACATCAGAGCCTTAGATAGATAGAGTTTGGCCATTGACGTACCGATGTTTGATTCGTCGATGGATGCGGACGCCATTTTCGGTCTAAATTAAAGCGTCTTCAAGCAGTATAGCATATATTGCCTTGCTGTTCTGCTTGGTGATGCTCCAATAACAGCAACACATTTAAATTATATGGATTCCCTTTTGATAGGAAAATATTAGAAGCATGGTAAGGTAATGTGGATCGTGAGGGATGGAAAGCAAAGCCAGGAATTTCGAAATTGTGCGAGGTTGGTGGCCACATAATCATGTTACGTACGGGTACCCGTAGCCGTAGCCCCTACTATTAGTATTAGTACTAACTAGCAGTAATATAGACTAAAGTCATTCGAAATTTATCGTGTCAACAAACAAGGCACATGTTTCCATACAATGCCTACATGCCTATCGTTCATGTAATGATATAAGCAATTTAATTTTGAAATTGGTTAGACTTAGTATGAGGTACCTATCATTTTACAAGACTAACAAGACCAAATACACAACATTTTATTATCAAGAAAACACACTAGCCCCGTTGTAGCGCTTAAATTTTTCCGGCGTTTTAAACGTCCTGATTGACGTTTCTGCGCATGCGCGATAAATGTAAAATCATTAATGTGCCACGAAAGAACAAAGCATTTATGGTATAAATACTACGGGTTGTTCGTTAGGATGTATATAACCTCTCAGCAGAGATACTTGTCGCAAATTAACACGAGGCAAACAAGTTTTGAGGCATGTTTTGATAGCAAACGTAAATCACGTGACTATAGTGCGCCATAATCCGTGACAGTGATTTAAACAAACGTAATATTTTATTGTAGTGAACTATATTTTAAGCAACTCTTCACAGTAATCATCACAGGAGAGTTAAAGAACAGCCCGTGGCATTTATACAAAAAAGCTTTGTCGTTTCTCTGCACATTGATGATTTTATATGTATCGCGCATGCGCAGAAACGTCGTTGATAACGACCGGAAAAATTAAGCGCGACACCGTCACGGTTGTATGTGTATATCACCATCACGGATTATGGCGCAGTGAAGTGTTTATACTTCTCAAAAACCGGTTTGCCTCATTTTTCACTTTATTACATGTTTATAGACGTTCAACGATTTGTCCTCTGTGACTGTCAAATAAATATATTGATTGATTGATTGATTGATTGATTGGATTGGTTGGTTGGTTGGTTTTCTGTTTCCCTCTTTGGTTTTGATTCAGTGGCAAAGCCAAAGGCATTAGAGGAGGTACATGAATGTATGTATAATGCAGCGTTGCGAGTTTCATAGAGCCTATTAGAGGAGGAATTGGCTAATATAACAACATGTCTATAGTTAAGCAGTTCCTTTTAAATATTCAGCAATTAGTTCAGCGTCTACTAACACCTATTCAGACAATCTGTAAACAATAAATGTGTAAACGTAATTAATTCTTTCATGGCATAATTTCAAATAGTCGCGTATATTTATTTTATTCCATGAACACTTTGAAACTAACCAATTCGAATTACACCGCCTTGATGGGAAACATATATTAAAACCGAATGCAGTCCCAACAGACCGGGACAGACCGAGGAGAACCGTGGCCACACTGGGGAGAACCGTGGTCACACCTGGGAGAACCGTGGTCATACCGGGGAGAACCATGATAAACCGGCACCAAACCGGGGCGACACCGTGGCACATCCTTGACACTCTGGGGTGACACCGTGTAAGGCCGTGTGACACCGTGGCTACATCGGGATGATCCGGGGTTCAAACCGTCGCGACACCGGCAATACCACTACCATATGGGACTGAAATATACAAATGAACCAAATCTTCACAGATCACTCCGGAGCACCGGAACATTTTCACCGGGGTACACAGTGGCCAGAACCTGGACAGTGGGACTTAGGCTTTAGGCTCACGTCATATCCCATTGCATTTGAATTGGTTTACTCGCTGTAGTTATCAATTGTTCGTAGTTATAGCATACCCATAATTGGTACTTGTTCCAGTTACGAAGAACAAAATCGTAAAAATTTCCTCCAAGAACCACTGTCATTCAATTACATTAGTTAGTGTGTTTAGCAAATTAATCGAAATCGTTATGATAGACATAACATAGTGAAATTACACAAATACTTAATTTTGCAACAATATAAGAAAAGACTCACGCCGTTGTTACTTTCATCGTAATTGTGAATAGTTATTGCAATGTTAACAAATAATTACTGTAACTTTGTAATAGACATCCTGGCGATGGAACGTTCCGCGACGTTCCATCGACTGTAAACGTACATTATTGTAGACATTACGCATTCATATTGACGAACGTGTTATAGGATATCAATATTTAACTATGTGTGAAGTAGCAGTCTCGTGTGAAGCATACAGCGAGCTGTAGTCTGTGTAGACGATTTTAAATATCCGTTTTGGCATCGAGCCAGCACATCTGTCGGGCCACCAGTCGACGTTCCATCGGCTGTAAATGTACAATAATGTACATATTATGCTTTCACATTGCCCGACATGTTAGATTATATCCCTATTTAGTAGGCACTTCAACGAAATCAGCGGCCGCGATGTTTTTACATGTGCGTTTTAGCGTGCTTTACTCAGCACCTGGGTAGGTTACCAGCTAAATACTAACCAATTAATTATGTTTTATTACATGATAAGTTAAAATATATTTATTCTCATAATCAGTGTGGCTATGCACACTGCATAATATAAATATCTTCATATTTATGGACTCTGCTGGTCTTAATTAGAATGTGTTGGTATGTTAACTTGGTGCACTACTTAACTAATATTAACTAATTAACTGAATTAACTAGTGTGAAAAACAAACAATATAGTAAATGTATTACTTCATTCAATACATTTCAAAACACTGCAAACAGAAAACACAAAAATGAGCTAATTTTATACCATTGTAAGAGATACACAAATTATGCGTCATCTTTCCGTTTTTAATTGCAGTAACTTTGGATCTAATAAAGGTATCGTAACAAAATTAACACTTATGTGAGCCATTACCTATTACCTTTCATTTTACCATATTTCCAACATTATATAATGATTTTTGTTTGTTGAAGTGCCTATATTTAGCAATGTATACTGTAGGATGATTTAAACAAGCGTTCCGCAAAACGTTCCGCATTTTACATACTGCCTGTGTACAATCTATATCCCTCCCATCAATCGTTAAATTCGGGATAGAATTTATTTGCATCTTGTTCGAAACTAATAGTTATTTCTTTTGATTTTTCCGAATAAATTTTCCTGCCATTGTGTTCTGTCCATCTGATAAGCCACATCAACCGACTCTTTATAATAGATACATCCATTATGTCGCATATTTCAAATAATGTACTGTCATTTACATAATCATACAATGGAACAGTCGTTTTAAAATAATGTACGTAAACAAAGAAACATTAAGGTTCAGGCCACGTTCCTCGCGATATTCCCCCATTGGGATGACCAGAATGGGAATATCCATTTCCTATTTTTACTCGTTCAGCTCTGTCCAATAAGAACGTTGCCATCTATCTTACAACATGTGAGGGCAAACTATACAATTGTAACTGTTCAAGTAACAGATGGTGATTAATAAGATCAAACGCTTTGGTATAATCTAGCATTACAACTCTGACATGATAATTCAATTGATCGGTGGCCTTATACCACAAGTGAACCATTTCGACAAGAACATATGTTGTGGAAGATCCGCTAATTCCTCCAAATTGCTTAACATCAATTTCACCTTTAATTGCTTCATCCAACCGGGTCATAGTTGTAGAGTTCAAACACCTTAGCGTCTAGTAAAATTGATCTAATACCTTTTTCAATCGTCACAGGCGGGTTAGTTTTTGGCAACGGTATTACATTGGCCATTTTCCATTCCGTAAGGAGCACACCTTCTCATAATGACTTGCTAAAAATAAAATATAATGGAGGATTTCTTAACACCTATGCAGGAATGTTGTCAAACCCAATAGCCTGGTTCACTTTACCACTCTCCAAGGCTTTCAAGAAAGTTAATACGCTTATCATATACTGATCCAGCAGTTCTTTGTTAACCGTGAACATCTTGTGATTCGTATTTAACCGAGGCAAATGGTAACTTACAGATACAAAGACATCGCTCATTGTCCTGACCAGTTGCTACAATCACCATCCGTTATGTTGTTAGCAAGACCTTGAATTTAAAAGTTGTCATTTGTTTTAAGTCCCGTTATATTTTGCATATGTTCTCACCAATCGGAGTGTGACAGACATATGGTTTTCCAACCAGCAAATCAGAAGTAAGAATGAGCAGCAAATAATACTTCCCGTGATGGTCATAAAAATGTCCACAGAATGTGCGATAACACGAACATAACATTTCGTATCGCGGCCCCATATTCTTACAAAAGGTATTTTGTAGCCAGTGAATTATCACTGACTGCAATATTAAGCAGTTTTCCGGTAGCATAAAAATATCTTTGCTAGAGAGCTGAATAACCTGAATTAATTCATGGTAAATTTTTACAGTTTGCGATCCGTCTTTCTACCATGCTTTTGTCAGGATTCTCTTCCAATCCACACTATGGTTTCGATGGTTTCTGATTTCCGATCATCAACGCACGCACTCACATTGTACGGTTTATTGCATTCGAAATTGTGTTACATTGTCATCTGGCAAAACATACCTACACATTGTATCAGTATAAGAATAAAATAATCCACGACTAACGACATCATTCAAGAAACAGTCTAGTGTTCCTCATATTGCTCTTTTCAGTAGAGAACTGGTTCAGAACCCGCGTCTACTTGGATGTTATCGATGGCGATGTCACCAGAATATCCGTTTCCACGGGTTGGACATACCTTCCAAATGTACGCTATATTCAGCTTCGTACGCAGCATCACGTGACTCCAGACCAGCTCCAAATTGGCAAATCGGATATTTGCGTCTCGACTCGACTCGACTCTCGTCTCGACTGCGCCAGGATGGACTTATCTCCTTCCACTCGACTTAGCCAGCCTGGTTCTCAGAATGCCCTTGAGATCAATACTGTGTATGATGTTTAATTTCATGGTTGATTGGAATCTAAATTTTATATGTTTGTCACTTACAAGAGACAGTATACCACACGCAGACCATTATATATATCTATATATATCTATATATATATATATATATATATATATATATATATATATATATATATATATATATCACATGCACACATATATATATATATACATAATGGTGTGTGTGATTATATATATATATATATATATATATATATATATATATATATAATGTGTGCGTGGGTATATATATATATATATATATATATATATATATATATATAATATATAATATATATATATATATGGTGTTGGTTTACTTACGTGCAGATATTAATTAGCAGCATGTTCAAGTGCTGATTAAAAATAATGGTGATGTTTATATATATATATATATATATATATATATATATATATATATATATATATATATATATATATATATATATATATATATATATCACACACACATTATTTTAGAAGAAGTTCATTCAAATTCGACACGTAAAGCGTAATTACTCCTCCGCCTACTAGACACGGACTACCCACCAGCGGCCATCTTTATATATATAGATCTTTAACGGTTTCTGAAATACGGAAGCTAATGGTGGCGAAAACTCCAATCGAATCGTCGGCCCAAATGACCAAAAAGTGATTATTTAGAAGTTTATACAAATTAGGCCATATACATTCGAAATGTACTTGATAACAACATGACAATTTCCCATAAATACCCTTTGTGCTAGTGTTGTCTTGCAAATCTGTGCATAACGTGGGCGTTATATGTATACACGCCGATTCATAAACGCATTTATGAGAATCATTTAAAGCTTGCTCCCGTCGGTAGTTAATTATGCAGCCCGATTATAATGAATAGTCATGCAGACGCATGACTTTAAACACAATGAATTCTAGGATAAAACCGAAGTATGGCGAACTGAACAACGCCTTAATCGGATAATAAAAGCGGCCCAGAAACTAGAAACTACATACACAGAATTATAGTTTAGATATGTAAGGTCATGACCATACACACGAGAAGGTAAAGGGGCAGTTGCCCCTGGAATTTCGGAGTGGGGCAGATATACCATTTTGCCCTCCCCATGTAAGTCAGAATAAAGGATGAGACAGCAGAGAACATTTTCATTCATCGCTATAACCAGTTCCACAAGACATGCGTTAAGCGTGGATCGAACACGAACGTAACATTTTATTTCGGAACCTGCTATAATTACAGAATATGTTTGTAGCCTGTGAATTTTCAAACACTAACTACATGATTGACCAGTTTTCCCGTACAATAAAATAGCTTGCTAGAAAACGTAACAAACTGAAATGAATATTTATGGTTAAATAAAACACGTGTCTGTCTACCACGGTTTAGTCAGACTTCACGTCCAAGCTCACCTGTGTTTCTGATGGTTTCTTGAACGTCAACTCACGCACTCGTTTTGTACGCTTTATTGCCTTCAGGTATGTTACGTTGTCGTCGGACAAAACGTACTGCACTATACATCAATAAAATAATATACTAGGAACGACATGGTTCAACAAACAGTTGTGTGTCCATAACTTATTCTCTTCGATCGTCATATAAGGGTTGATCAGAAATCGCCTTTATTTGGATGTTATCGATGGCTATGTCACCGGAATATCCATCGCCACGGGTTGCACGAAATCCAATCTGAAAAGTAAACGATCACATTTCTTACAACTTCTTGCTGTCTTCTGTTATGCCATAGCACACAATGTGAAGTATATTTTACCTACATGTCCTGTAATAAAAAATATAACACGAACAAAATCATAACTAAAATGGATACCACTGATGATGATGAAGATGATGTACTAAGGCTTTCTATACAGTTGACCATAACATTTTACTGAACAAATTATCATACTTTGATATAAATTGCACAGGTACAGGTAATTGTTCGTGGAGGAGCCGCACATTTAATAGCACAATAAATGGTATATATATATATATATATATATATATATATATATATATATAATATATATTATAATATATAGTATAATATATACTATATATATATATATATATACTATATATATATATATATATATATATATATATATATATATATATATATATATATATATACATACTGTATATTGTTTGATAAAGGAATATACCTATTATTAATGATATTACTAGAACCACCTGTTTATGTCTTTTTTATATTTAATGCATCGTCTCTTACCCTGTCATTCGGATGAATTATGCCCACGGCCTCACCAAGGAGCCAATCCTCCCCCTGGGGTCCTTCCACGTGGAAGGCGTGTGGGAACATGCCTTCCACGGATTTTCCATTCTGCAGAATGCAGACGGAAAGATTGCCGGTGTGGAATCCAAACATGTGGTAGCGGAATTTCAGTTCGATACTTTGCAAGGTCTTGGCGGGAGGGAAGTATATTCTGCAAATACATATTCAACTTACTGCATAATAACTGTTATGTTAATTATTATAATTACCAACATATAAAGTTATTGAGCCATAGCACACATATTGTAACTCCAATATTGATGTGTTTCTTTTAAAGTTTCCATTCCGACAACGTATTGACGTTGACGTGATATTATTAGTTCTGAGGAGAATATTTGTAAATATCACTTGATGTGCCTGTCTTTCAAATTTGTGATGTGTTTTACACAAACAACCCATCGATACGTCATCATATTTATGCGGGTTTAAACGTGTTTGTATATGTGTGTGCACGCATTTGTGTGCTTATGTATCCGCACGCGTGTATATATATATATATATATATATATATATATATATTTATTTATATATATGTGTGTGTGTGTGTGTGTGTGTGTGTGTTGTGTGTGTGTGTGTGTGTGTGTGTGTGTGTGTGTGTGTGTGTGTGTGTGTGTGTGTGTGTGTGTGTGTGTGTGTGTGTGTGTGTGTGTGTGTGTGTGTGTGTGTGTGTGTGTGTGTGTGTGTGTGTTGTGTGTGTGTGTGTGTGTGTGTGTGTGTGTGTGTGTGTGTGTGTGTGTGTGTGTGTGTGTGTGTGTGTGTGTGTGTGTGTGTGTGTGTGTGTGTGTGTGTGTGTGTGTGTGTGTGACTATGTGTATGCATGTGCGCCTGTACGTACGCGCATTTTACGACCGACATATTACTGTATCTAATAGTTTATTGTGTATTTGTATGCTAGCACGCGAGCGTATATATGCTTGTATGTATGCTGTATGTATGCGTGTATGTATGCACGTGTCGTCGTATTTGTGTTCTTTTCCACGTAATCGTACATTGCGTCGTCTCTCTTTGTTCTTTTGCTCGCCTCTATGTAAATGTAGTATTCGCCGTCGAAGGCGGCTTTTGGGCCCGTCTCTTTGGACGGTGTGTTCCCGTGCCACAGCGTCCAGTCAAATTTGTCGGCTCTTCTCTCTTGTTCTAAATCGCACATCGTCGAAGACCCGTCGGAAGTTTCGAAGTTGCATTTCCATAGGTACCCTGTGATTACAATATTCAGTAATACAAGCCGGTAATAAGAAAGGAACATCAAACAATTTAGTTACTCTGAACATATTGCTATTATTAGGCCTACTAAGTGATAAACAAGATTATTTATAAATGCATTCATGTCAGCTGCAGAATCGACACTGGGAACATTCCCACAGATAGCTTGAGGCGACACCATCTACTGCTCAGCGCTAAACAGACTGTTGGTCACCCAAAGCAGAAACACCACAGATTCAACACCAAGAAAAAACAGATGAAGCCTAGAACGAAACACTGATGGCGCGTGAAGACATCGGCGTAAGATGGATTCGTTGTTGAGGTAGTCCAAACTGGAAGGTCATCGCCTAATAAGTATTACTGTGCGCGATTTGTCACTCACAACGCCGAAGTACTACCAGGATTAACAGCACAGTTCTGACAACACAAATCTGCGTAGCCTTGTCAATTGACTTAATGCGAAACAACTGCCTGCGTATCCAGAACATAGGATTGCTGCAATGCATATACTGTCTTTCCTGAAGGCAAGCTTACCGGAATCTGCAATCAGCCACAAGATGCCCGACAGCGTGTCATACTGGTCTCGTAGTGTTGTCATGCCAACTGACAAGTTCACATCAATAGTTTTTTAAAGTAACCGCAACCATCAGAACAAAGTCTAAAACATAGTCTTGTTTTGCTGTCTTCTGATCATATCAAGCGGCACATATACAGCAACAGGCCATTGAACTCATCGGCCACTCCCTGCTCATATCGCGACTATGTTATGGAAATAGCCTCCTTTACCGTTTACCGGCCAGCTACTGGATAACCTGAGAGAGACAAAATGTTGCAGTTCGTTGTGGTCAAAGTCAATCGCTACAATCACACTCACCCTAGAGAATCGTTATTGGCTTCCAGTGTCGAGTACAAGGTCGTACTGACAAAGTTCTAAATCATCCATCTGCTTGCGCCGACCTACATGTATGACAGATCTGCTTCAGTTGTACCAGCCCAGCAGAACATTCCGATCATTATCAAAGATTCAACAGATTCAACAGACTTTAGTGTCCATTTAAATCATCACATTAATATTATTAATTGTTCTTCGGTTGCACAGTAAAATGACAGTAATAAGATTGGTGAGCCATAATATATACGTTTAATAAGACGCATTAAAATTGTAATAACAATAATAATCAACACTAAAATTGGTAAGGTAAACAAATTAAATATTTAAATAAGTACGTTTAATAATAAATAAATAAATATACAAGTAATATTCCTTAAAAGGTTCCTTGATATCTGACTCCCTCCTGAGTATGCGTGGGACACCTCCGCCAGTACGGTGATCAAGTCTTCTCCATCGCTGTTCCTCGCCTATGGAAAGATCTTCCGCACGATATGCGGAAATGTGACCAATTTCATTCCCTCGAGCCGATGTCACACCAACCCGCATAATGCAGGCATCAGAACCGTAAAGGCAATTTCGTACGATTTTCCAGCCATATCTCCACAAATCAGGCGATACAATTTATTCTTGTCAATGCGGTGTTAATTTTTGAAATGTTTAAATTTACAAAATATTGCTGTTTTTAATTTCCTTTCAGGCTTCGCATTATACACGCAGTTTACGTCTTTGGGGTTGTGATTCTGATTCGTTATAGTGCAAAACCCCTACTGGGGCATCACGCACTAGTATGGATGGTCGGTTTCAGGATGGCTGGTTTCATGTTATCTGGAAGTGGAATAAAAGTATTTGTGCTTGGAATGTGGGATTAGGGTGGGGTGGATGGGGAAAAGTACAAGTCAATGATGGGGAAGGGTGGGGGTGTGGTAGGGACGGGGTGTGCAGAGGGACAGGGGTGGTGGTGTGTGTTGTCTATTGGAGGTGCCTGAAGGGTGCAGTTCTCAGGTTAATGTCCTGCAATGCCCCTTAAAGGCGTCAATACTGATGTGGGTAATTAGATGGAAGTCTGTTCCACTGGGCTATTGTTCGGGGAAAGAAGAGCTTTATTTGTAGTAGTTGTGGGAAGTGGATATTTGTCTGTATTTGTGTGGGTGGTTGGATCTTGTTTGGGTGTGTCCGGGCATGAGATATTGGTTGGGATTGATGTCTAAGAGATTGTTTGTTATTTTATACATGGTGGTACGTCTGTCCTCAGCCCTCCTCTGCTCTAGGGTTGGCCAGGAGAGGGCAGAGGCCAAGGTGGATCCAGGTGTTTCCCAGCTGTAATTATGGACCACGAGTCTTGCTGCCCGGTGCTGGACCCCTCTAGATGGTTGATGTTTCGGGTGGTATATGAGTTCCACACCGGGCAACAGTACTCGAGGTGTGGGCGGATCAGACTCCAATAGGCATAGCTCTTGGTGGACTGGGGAATATATTTTAAGTTTCTTTTAATGAATCCAAGTTTGCTGTTTGCTGTATTGACTATCTTTTTGATGTGTGGGTTCCAGGAGATGTTATTGGATATGTCTATGCCAAGGTGTGTTTCTACTGGTACTGCTCTGAGTGTTTCGTCATGTATTGTGTGTGGGTGATTTTGATCTGGTGATGTGCATTATTTCACATTTGGAGGGGTTGAAAGTCATTTGCCAAGATTGTTCACAGTCGATTAGTATGTCATGGTCCTGCTATAGGTTGTCTTGGTCGGTGTGATTATTAATTTTTCGGTAGAGCATTGCGTCGTCGGCGAAAAGTCTGAAGGGGGAGTTCCGGAATTTATTGATTTCTGGAATGTTATTGCCAGAATAGGTGCTATTCAAGAGGCCATTTCCTTCAGGATTCTGGCAGGAATGTTGCCTGGGCATCGGTCTTTACTTGGTTTTAATTCTTTCGGTAATTTCTCAATGCCTCTCACTTTAATTTGGATCGGGGGCATTTGTGGGGATCGGTTTTGGTTGGGGAGATGGGGGAGATTGGTTAGGTTTTCATTGGTGAACACAGACTGGAATTGGTTTGAGAGGATATCTGCTGTGGATTTGCTATCTGTATGAAGGATGCCTTTGTCTCTCGTGGGGAGATTCCTGTTGAGTCTTTATTGAGTGATTTTATGTAGTGCCAAAAGGATGTTTTTCTTTGTCTTGTTCTGGGTCGATTATGTGTGTGAGATATTTCCAGTATTTTGACTGGTCTTCTTTTGGGTAGCTTTACGGTATTTCCTAAATGATGTCCAATCAGTTTCTTTTTGGAATTTCTTAGCTTTGTTGTACAGTCGTTGTTTATTTATCATTTTTATGTCTTTAGTAATCCAGGGGAGTGAGTACCGTTTGGAAGAATATTTGAAGGGGATGAATTGATTCATAATTTCCTGGAGGCTGTGTTTGAAGAGGTCCCAAAGTGGTTCTGGGGAGTCAGTGAGTGGGGCTTGGTTTTGAATTTTGTTTCCTAGGTCCTGGAGTTCTTGATCAATGTGTTTCCATTCTGCCTTGTGATATTTGAAATACGTTGTAGGGGGAATATTTCTGGTGCAGGTTTATGTTGATGTTTAGTAAGGAGATACTGTCATGGTCACTGATGCCTGGTATGCTATGCGTGCTTTCTACGAGGGAGGGGTTTGTAGTTGGGAAAAGTTCTAGGATGTTTTTGCCTCTAGTAGGTTCCCGTACAGCTTGGTGAAGGTGGAAGTCTTTAGTCAGGTCTAGTAAATTAGGTTAAGGAGGTCCAATTAATCTTGGGACAGTTAAAATCACCAGCTATCCATATATTATGTTTTCCATGTTGGCTAATTCTGCTAATTGAGTGTCTTAGATGGGTCAGTCCTGTCTCGTCGGTTGGTGGTCGGTAGAAGCTGCAGATGCAAAGATCTAGGGGTTGTTGTTTTATTTTTAAATTTTTGCCCAAATAAGTTCTCCATCAGTGTCTAAGTCAGTTTGCATGGAAAATTAATGCAGTTTTTGATTGCCAGGAGTACTCCTCCACCTTTGGAGGATCGATCTTTTCTGTAGACAGTGTAATTATCAGGTAGGATATTTTAAAGTTTCAATTTTCTTGTTTAGCCATGTTTCACATCCAAACATAATATCAGTGTTGGTATTTCTATTGTGAGTTGAAGATCAGGCTTTTTATTTTTTAGGCTCTGAAAGTTTATAACAATGGCTCTTAAGTTGTTATTTTTGTTCCGAACTTTGATCTTTTCTCTCAAGGGGGGCTCAGGTTGGGTTGTGCAAGGGGAGGAGTGTGCTATAGGGCTTCCGTAGCTGGAGACTGAACTAAAGCGGAGGGAGTTTGAGTCATTGTCAGAGGAGTATAATCTGTTGCTGTCACAGTCAGTGTCGTAGGGTGGGTGAAATAAAAAGGTTGATATGTTTGGCAGGCCACACCCAGGGCAGTACCAGGAGGCATTTTCCATATTGGTTTTATTCATACAAGAATATATTTTGTTGGATATTTTGGTGCACTTTGTGTGAAACCATGTGTTACATGAGTCGCAGCATGTGGCTTTTTGGTTGAATGTTACAGGTTTATTGCATGTACCACAAGGGAATTTGATTGGGCCTGGGTTTGTTGGGGTGTTATTTGCCAGTGCCAGCAAGAGCATGCCTATATAGAGTCCGGTGAATTTGCCTGGTCGAAGCTGTCTTTGGGTGATCGAAAGAAGAGAATGCTTTAAGAATGTGACGTCTTTGGTAATTTCTTCAATGTTGTATGTGGATATTGGTGACTGGGACAGTCTAAGTATGATTGCTATACCAAGGAATACAAGCGGGGCTTGGAACGATGTCATTCTTCTTGTTGGTTGTTTATGTTGTAAGTGGGTTCTGTATGTCGTGATTGAGACTGTTTTGTTTGTGTTATGAATGTTTGGTATATGTCGTGATTTTGGCGGGAGTTTCGGAGGGTACAAATTATTCTGGAATTGGTGGTTTGGGATATATGTTTACATTCATCAGGGTTTTGTTTGAATTTCTAACATTTTGGAGAGAGGGTGGTGATATGTTGAGGCAATCGGGTCGTGGGTTTAAGGCAGGAAAAAAGGTTATTACTAAGCGGTTCGCTCAGCCATCCAACTTACCTCGCGCATGCGCATCTGTTGCCCATGCGCATCTGCCTGTGGGATGCGCGTAAATCGTAACTTTGACATTGCCACTGTTGTCTCTGGTTTGTTTACATCTACTCGACGGAAATATATTGATCTAAAACGCAACTAATAACTAGGCCTACTATCCGCCTTCTTTGTACCCGAAGTGGTGTAGAACGACATTCTAAACACAATCATACCACAAGTATTGGTTTGAAAAGGCCCTAATAATGTTTAGGTCAGTTAATTACAAGATTATCGAATTCACATACCCCAGCCAGTGCCTAGCGCAAAACAGGGTGTTGATCACCCAAAGCAGCAACACCATCAATTCAAAACAAAAATTTAAATAAGAATGAGACATGTGACAATAACCGAAACAGTTTGTAAAGTTGCATCTGCAGTTGACCATAAAAGATCATATCTTATCTTCTCCTGGAAACATTCAGCCATTATCCAGTTAATGCAAAAAGAATATTCGTAAACAATTATCAGCCACTGTCCATAGCCATTTACTCAATCCTGCAGCTGAGCAACGGATAGTGAAATATCTTCCACAAAGTTCGACAAGGCGGCATCAAATCCAAACACGGACGCCCGAAGCTCTAGCCACTGTGCCGCTACGACAACCACCGTAGCGAAGAAACATCCTTAACATCTCACCCCGCTACACAACACAGAAGCCAGTATATCTAGATTAAGGATCAGCACAATAAAAAATACTTGAAAGTTTGAAAGTTTGAAAGAAACTCCTCTGTCGAGTTAGATAAAATTCATGTAAAGCAAAGTGCCTATATTACATAAGTCAAACAGGTTATGGGGCGACATATGTGCATCGTGTCTTATGGAAGTGAAGAATATATATATATATATATATATATATATATATATTTTAATATATATATATATATATATATATATAATTATGTCTACCTACCTTTATGTTCTGTTTGAGTTCAGCGGGGGACGGTCATGAGCACATATGTGAAGAAGAAAAATAAGCGTTAGTGAAGTGCAGTTATCGAAACAAAACTAAATTGGATTGTTTTCAAATTGATCATTTTCTATGTGAATATATGTAAGTGTGACCACATGCAACTGTGCGGGTACCTCTGTACATTGTGGTATGTGCGTGCATCTTGTGTGTGTATGTCACTGTGTACGTATACATATCCATGTGTATGTATGTATGTATGTATGTATGTATGTATGTATGTATGTATGTATGTATGTATGTATGTATGTATGTATGTATGTATGTATGTATGTATGTATGTATGTATGTATGTATGTATGTATGTATGTATGTATGTATGTATGTATGTATGTATGTATGTATGTATGTATGTATGATGTATGCATGTATGCATGTATGCATGTATGCATGTATGTATGTATGCATGTATGTATGTATGTATGTATGTATGTATGTATGTATGTATGTATGTATGTATGTATGTATGTATGTATGTATGTAAGTATGCGTGCAAGTACGTATGGATGTGTGTAAGTGTGTGTGATTTTGAATACCAGAATACAACATACATACAACTGGATGCATTTATGTATTGTATGTGGCTATATAGTGATGCTTGTATATAATATATACAGTGAAGATACGGGATAACAAATGCAGTAAGCTGTTTAGATTGATGTTCATGGAACACAGAACCTTCGCATTTCCCGTGCTTCATCGAAACCTCGTCCAAGCCCATGTCACTATGGTGCCCTCCGTTTTGGTATTCAAATCCGACCTGTTCAAAGGAAACACACCGGTTTCTGTGTATGTAGGTGTGCGTGTGTAAGTGCATGCGTAGGTGATTGCGAGTGTGCTTGCGTGTACCTTTATGTGTGCGGACGTGTGTGCGTGTGGGAGTGGTGACGTATGTATACGTGAGCTTGTGAGTGAGCGCGTCCGCGTGTACACATGTGCGTGCGTGTGCTGCATGTGCGCGTGTGATTAGGAAAATGCTTTTACCTGATGATATATATGTCATATACCGAACATCGAATACGCCTACCTCCGTTACAGAAGTGAGGTTTAGTTGGACGGCAGCGGTGTGCCAGTGAGGACCGAAGTCTCCGGCCAGAGACCACCACGTATGCCGTGGTCCGTTGCCAACCCGGTTGTATACACGAAGGTCGCCAATATGGAAGCCATTGTGGCAGTGGGCGAAGCGCAAACAAAAATATCCTTTGCCTCGAACCTCGGAACCTTCCACAATTAACCTGCACGAGTTTAGTCAGTTGCATTTCAGTACTTGTGCTAAGTTAGACATTGTTTATTACAAAATCAATATGCATATAATTAATTATATATATATATATATATATATATATATATATATATATATATATATATATATATATATATATATATATATATATAATATAGATATGACATTAAACTCAAATGTATTTGTTTATGGTCAATCAATTACTATGTACATATTCTTGCCTTGCAACCTTGTGTCTGCCGTTTCCTGCTATTGATGCATACAGGTAATTCCTTCCATACTTGGCGGAGTCTGGTCCAGTTATCGGATATTTATGCTTATTGATAATTCTATAAAACTGTTTAGACGAAGGCGTCTTCCCTCTGTTGCATGTCCAGTCAAAGTCATCGGTGTGGTCCTGTCGCAGGCGACACTGTTGGTTATGTCTGGCGTCCCTCTCGACGTTGCATGAAAACATGTCACCTGTAAGCAGAGAAACACATTTCACCATAAACAAAATCAAACTCATTTACTCTCGCCATCACGAGCACGCGGCGGCCTTCGCATTCAGGCGGACATCGGTTTTACTCGCGGAACTTGATGTTCTTGTCGATTTTGCTTTAAAGGATTGATTATTGATTACTTCTGATAAATAAATGTCACATTTCCTTCATTAACGTAACTACTTATCGTCTTGTTTGTTCATGTTTGTTTATTAACACAACTGTTTCTGCCAGTATCTTAATATCAATGTAATAATGTAACGACTACGCACACTTGTAATCAATAGGTCACCTTATGTAAAAAAAAAACTACAGAGTTAGTGTGGTATTAGAAATTAGAGATGGTAGGTGGACTAGGAAGCCATTTGGCTTATCGAGAGTCCAACCTATCTATCTAAGTATACCCCGCCCGTCTTAGGTATATGTCGATTTTATTTTTAAATATATTAACACTACTAGCACCTACACAATCAGCTGATCAGTTCCATTCGTTTACTGTTCTTTGTGAAAATGAAAATTTTCTAATATCTAGTCTACACTGCTTCTTTGCTAATGTAACTCCATGTCCTCTAGTCCTTCTCTCTTCCTTGACTGTGAAAAAAATATTGCTGTCAATATTTTCATATCCATTCAATATTTAAACACCTCAATCTGATCTCCTCTCAATCTTCTGGTTTCTAGTGTTGTTAAACCACATTCTTTTAGACGCATTTCATAACTAATATTCCTGAGTTTTGGTATCATTTTGGTTGCTCTCCTTTGTACTCTTTCTAGCTTATCAATATCCTTCTTGCGATATGGCCTCCATGCTTGTATACAATATTCTAAGTGAAGCCTAACTATTGTTTTATACAGCGGTATTATTAGTTCTTTTTCTTTGTACACTATATTTCGCCTAATTAATCCTAGAATTTGGTTTCCCTTCGCTGCTGCATCTTCATTCCCGTGTCCTGTGTGGAGGCACTTACACTTTACAAAATTAAAAAGCATTTGCCATTTCTCAGACCATTCTATCAACTTAATAAGATCGTCTTGTAAATGCTGTCTATCTGCATCATTTTTAATTTTCCTAAACACTTTTGTGTCATGCGCAAACTTCATCACCTTGCTTGTTATGTCATCATCCAAATCATTGATATATATTAAGAATAAAATAGGTCCCAGTACTGATCCCAGCGGTACTCCACTCAAAACCGATTTCCAGTTTGAAACCTCCCCATCAACTACTACTCTTTGTCTTCTATCAATAAGCCATTTTTCTATCCAGTTAATCTTACCATTTCCTATGCCATGGGCCTTTAGTTTAAGTAGTAGTCTTTGGTGTGGCACTTTGTCACAGTTGTTTTTTTAAAATCCAAATAGATTATATCTACTGGGGTGATCCCTCATCTACCCACTAAGTGACATCTTCCAAAAAACATAACATATTTGTTAAGCATGACTTCGCTTTTAAAAACCCATTTTGAGATGGGTTTATTAATTTATTTTTAACAAGAAAATCAACCAGGTGATCTTTAATTAGTTTTTCTAATAGTTTGCAAATCACCGATGTTAAACTCACTGGTCTATAGTTCTCTGACTTGTTTCTCGAACCTTTTTTAAATAATGGTATAATGTTTGCTTCTTTCCATTCTAATGGACTATTCCCTCCTCTAATAACATATTGAACACTGTTGCAAGCGGTATGCTGATTTGTTCTACAATTTCCAATAGTAATTTGGGAGGAATCACATCCACTCCAGGTGATTTATTATCCTTCATATCTCTTATTTTCATAGCTACCATTGTTGGGGTTACAATTAGTTGTCCTAAATAGTCAAACTCTCTCCCTTCGAACTTAGTCTCAAGTACTGGTAATATACTAATATCTTCCCTGATAAACACCGAACTAAAGTACTCATTTAGGTTTTCTGCCATTAAGAATCCCTCTGTTGTTATGTTTCCATCACTACCTTCTAGAGGACCGACCTTATCCTGAACTTTCTGTTTACTTCGAACATACGCATAAAAACTCTTGCTGTCATGTTTTATATTAAAAGAATCTAATCATGTTTCCCTGATAACATTTTGAGGAGGGAAAACGAAACAATATAGGTAGCTGAGAAACTTACGTAGTCCACAAGTGTGAGTCGGCTTCGGGACAGGGCCGGTTGCAAAAGGGAGCTTAGGTTCGCCTCTACCTGCCGGTCGTTCTTCACATACAAACACAGTGCACGGCGTAAGTGTAACGTATACACACGATGGTGGTTTGTAGCGAATGTTTACGTGTTAGTATACATTTAATAAACAGGTAACGGTGGCATAAAAACACAAATATTGTCACATTTTATCATATACAGTCGTTTGAAAACAGCCTTTTTTCTTAGGTGTATTAAACAAATATTGCATTTAGATCAACGGTGATGCAATATGACTCGCTACACTGTACAACTTGTCACCTCTTGATGTAATGCAATAATGTAGTTAGAAGGTTTGCTTGACACTTAGTCTAACATATCAACTCATTTAATGTTTTCCCATACTATCTTTGATTCAGGAGCTGAACTTCAGTAGAGTGTCAATAAAGAACTATTGTCATGTCATAATGTGTTTTGTATAAAGAATATATAAATTACTCACAAAATGCTTTATAATAATAATAGCACAAGTTTTATTAGCAACTCAACTGAGATGGATCCACATTATTTAATAAAATACAATTATGGTAGTAAAACATCATAGAATATCAACACATGTTATACCGTATTAATCGACTATGTTCTGCCGTGCAGTCGTGTAAAGTAAAAAGGAATTGCGGAATATATTTGTCCTAGATACTGGTAACGGGTACACATTTTCTTGTCTAATTTTATATTTGGTATGCCTTTTGTTAGGCAGCAGATTACTTAATCTGTGTGTCGACTTTTGTTTTTCAAATCTAATTTAATCGCTACTGTTCACCCTCTCTCTCTCTCTCTCTCTCTCTCTCTCTCTATCTCTCTCTCTCTCTCTCTCTCTCTCTATATATATATATATATATATATATATATATATATATATTCGAGAAAACTAAACACGTAACTCGTATCAGAACAAACCCGCTAGTATCGAACCACAAAACGATTACGTACTTTTTGCGTCACCCGATGACAGAAAGCTGATTATTGCAAGACACAGAGTGAAGACCAGGTTTCTTGCTTTTACTCCAGTCAACGCCATGTTAAGGTTGAAATAAACAGACTATAAAACAACATTAATTTACAGAATGATGAATGCATAATATTAAATCATTATATATAATACCAAATCAAAGCTAATTTGTAATGCCTTACTTTATAGTTTTTTTATACAATTTAATATCATGTCATGTATTGTTGTACATACACCCATATACACTTATATGATTACGCGGAGACATTGTATGCAGCGTGCTTTCCCCACACCGTCGATAATAGTGGCTAGAAGACGATGTACGCGCAAAGTTTACGCATTTGGCCACATTAACTGGCATGAGTAAATGTGTGAATTTTAACATCACCAATGTTTTTGGGAATATATTTTTAATAACCTATGTTGTAACTGTATAATAGTCACTTTTTGTCACGCATAATGCCGTTACCTGTATTGAGAAAGTTTCTTGAGCAAAGTAGAGTTCGTACGTCGGTCGATATCTCTCAAAGAACTCAGGAGTGACAGTTAAAAATGACGCAGAATCGTTTGGGGAAGCGCGCGACGTGAGTTTGCGTTACGGGCGGTATCGCAGCTTTTCTAACATTTTTGCAGTCATGTTCCATTCAATATCATGCCATTGTAAAACACACATCCCATATCGTAACATCAAGTCTTAAATGGATACTCAAGTTAGTGAGAGGTTTTCAGTATTTACTTAGATATGTATAATATATTGGTTTTGCGTAATAACTGTGCATAAAGATTGGTAATAAACAATTGATTATACTGTAATTGTACCAAAAATCATGATATCACTGAATCAGGGTGCTGCCATCTTTAAGACACGTAACCAGTGACGTAAGCCAAATTGTTTATGTCACTGGCGTATTGTTGGAAAAAGCAAAGCTTGGCGGAGGCCTCGCGCGTAAATGTGATAATTACATAAGTAAACCGCGACGGGCTGGATACATCAGATATCATTGGACAGACGTAGGATGTTCGAACGTGCACGCGCCAGTGACGTAAGCGGTTTATGTAACTGGCTCTGTGCCTTAAGATGGCAGCGCCCGTGAATCCAAGATAGCATGTTTTTGGTACAATTGTACTTTAGATAACTGTTTAGTAGCGATCTTTATGCACAATTACTACGCACAACCAAGATAGTATACTAATGCAAGGAAATGCTGTGAACCTCTCACTGACTGGACTATCCCTTTAAGCGGTTCTCACATCAAGAAGACTCGCTACAGAAGCGGTCGTGACGAGTTTTCGAATTGACTGCGTCTGGAGCATATCGTCGCGGCGCGTCTCGAGTTAGTCTTGAGCGAGTCTCAAGACGATTCGCTCGCACACCGCGGATATGCGAATGCGTCTCAAGGTAAGACGGTTCAACGCACGGCCTCATGTGGCAAATTGTGGAACCAAAACAGCACGCAATAAGAAAATAATAATATTTTCAACTGAAATTGTGTCGTCACATAGATATTAAATAAGGTTAGACGTGTGCATTTGATTTGTTTAGTGGTTCGCTCTACTTTAAGTTTATGTTATGAAAACATAGTTATACTAGATATATAGCCTAGGCGTATGTATGTATGTATGTATGTATGTATGTATGTATGTATGTATGTATGTATGTATGTATGTATGTATGTATGTATGTATGTATGTATGTATGTATGTATGTATGTATGTATGTATGTATGTATGTATGTATGTATGTATGTATGTATGTATGTATGTATGTATGTATGTATGTATGTATGTATGTATGTATGTATGTATGTATGTATGTATGTATGTATGTATGTATATATGTATGTATTATTATATATATATATATATATATATATATATATATATAATATAACTATGTGTACATAACATCAGCTTAATGTAGAGCGAACCACTAATCAAAAATCAAATGCACCCGTCTAACCTTACTTACTATCTACTTGACGACACATCATCAAGCTGTCGGTCGCGATGCGACAACGACTGCTTCCACCACTTGACTGTTGCTCTCCATTTATCTCTCTGCTGTGAGAGTGATGTCCATGAGTCGGTCTTTATGTCTCTCAGCTTCAGGTTTATCTAGAAGTGGAAACGACGGCGCCCTCTCTTTCTGTGACCAGAAGACCGTTGACAGTAGAGAATCTGCTTTGGTAGCCTGTCTGGTGACAGGAGATTCTTTCGCATCAGAATATCGTCCATAGATGGCAGTCTTATCCGTTCGAATATGTCCTTGTTTGTCACGTTGTCCATCCAGGTTATCCTCATGATCGAACGCAGATGTCGCATCATGAATGCATGCAGCTTTTTCGCCTGTCGTCTGTACACTGTCCAGGCCTCGGCTCCGTATAGGAGGGTGGACAGCACGATTGCACGGTATATCTTGCCTTTAACCCGCATGGACACATGGTGGTTGTTCCAGAGTCTCTGGCATAGTCGGCCGAAAGATGCACTAGCCTTGGCCATCCTCCTCTGTATTTCATCGTCAATGCATCCATTTCTTGATATAATGTTTCCCAGGTAGGTGAATTCCAGAACAGAGTTCAGCTTCTTTCCATCAACCATGATATCCTCCTCTGGGTTCTTGTAGAGTTGGGTTGGTACAGCACCTCGGTCTTCTTTGTGTTAATATTCAGGTCAAACGTCTTTGACGCATTGGAGAAAGCTTCCACTATGTTATGCATCTTTTCAGCAGAGTGGGCAACCAGTGCACTGTCATCTGCGAATAACAGCTCTCTCATCAATATCCGAGTAGTCTTGGTCTTCGCTCTGAAGTGTGCGACGTTGAATAGGTCAGCGCTCTGTCTGGACTGTATGTAGACGCCATCTCCCAGGTATCGGAAAGCCTCGTCCAGCATTGCTGATAGGAAGATGGAGAAGAGCGTGGGGGCAGTACACAACCTTGCTTGAACCCATTAGTAACACTGAACGATTCCGAGACTTCCCCTCCAACACTAACTTTCGCCATCATTCCGGTATGTAGAGCCTCGATAATAGTTGTGAACTCCTCTGAGTCTCCATACTTCCTCAGTAGCTGCTATAGCCCGGTCCTCCCAACTGTATCGAACGCCTTACTGAAGTCGATAAATACCATGTACAGTGGTCGGTCCTGCTCAGTGCACTTTTCTTGTAGCTGTCGGAGACGACACAATATCATATCCACGGAGCTCTGCTTACCTCTGAAGCCACATTGTGTCTCCGGAACTACTTCTGGGGTTATGTGCGAAGATAGTCTGTTGACGAGGATTCTGGCGAAGACCTAGCCTGCTGTGGAGAGAAGAGAGATACCTCTATAGTTCCCACTGTCTGTTCGAACACCTTTCTTGTAAATGGTCACAATGCTGGCATCCTTCCATGCTTGCGGTACATAACCCAACTCCCATTGCCACAACTGTCTTGCTATCAGAAGGTCTCCATTCCATCTGTTGATTTCAGGTGAACAGGTCCCTTCTTCTTGGGTCTCCACACTTCCTTCAGTACACTGCAGAAACCCTTCAGGTCGTTTCTGTCAGCAGCTCTCTGCAGCTCCACTGCCTTCCTTTCCCACCAGTCTGACTTCAATGCACGGGTGCGCTTTTGTAGCAGTCTGCAGGCATCTTTGCATGCTGCAGTGGTGGATCTTGTGCTCCTGGTTTGCAACACTCTCTGGTGGGTTGGGTTTCTTCTGCTCACACGAGTCTGTAGCTCCTGGTCGTTGGGGTCAAACCAGTCATGGAGTTTTCTCTCTGGCTTGCCAAGATATGCACTGGCTGTGTTGTATATGACCTGCTGTAGAGCTGCCCATTCCTCATCTGGTGTTGAACTTTCCTTTTCCTCCCATTGGGCGAGAGCACTGTTCATCTCCTGCTCAAAACTCTCCCTATAGCTGATGGTACATAGTTATGCTGAGTTCAGCTTGGTCGGCTTATTTGTCCCTTGCTTGTTGTGCTTTTGTCTTATTCTGAAAGCCAATTTTGACCTCAGCATCTGGTGATCGGTCCAGCAGTTAGCTCTACGCATGGCTCGGGTACTGTGGATGTCCGTCTTATCCCGACACCTCGCTATGATGAAGTCGATCATACGCCAGTGTCTGGAACGAAGATCCATCCAAGTGGACTTGCGTTCATCCTTTTGCTTGAACATGGTGTTCGTCACTAAAAATTAGAACTCAGAGCACGGAGCCAGTAGAAGCTCGCCATTGGAGTTGCATTTCTCAATCCAATGTTTGCCCATGACAAACGGCCACTTGTCATTGTTTCTTCCTATCCTCGCATTGACGTCTCCTATCAACAATAGCTTATCTGTACGGGGGATGCCACTGAGCCCACTAGCCAGCTGGTTGTAGAAGGCCTCCTTGTTTTCATCTGGGTTTGTCATTGTCGGAGCGTACACGCTGATAATTATAGCAAAGTTGTCCTTGCTCAGAGGTAGTCTCTTCTTCATGAATGTGACGCTAACTGGCCGTGTCATTTCTGTCAGCTTTGTGACGATATGCTTTTTGATAGCAAAGCCATCTCCGGCCTCCCTTCTTTCTCCTTCGGTTTGCCGTTGACACTACCAGACTCTGAGAACCTTGTTTCACATAGCACAGCGACGTCGATGTTGTATTTGGCAAGTTCCATTGCTGCTAATGCCGTACGTCTTTCTGATCGGTCAGCCGCTTCTCTGTCGAGGAGAGTCCTGGCGTTCCATTGTGTAATTGTCAGTACTTGTCTTTTTCTTCTTCTTCTTGTTCCTAGCTGATTTACCACTGTCGATGGAAGATGAGGTCGAGCAGCGCGGTCCTTGCTAACGATCCGGTATGGTGATTCGTGTAGTTGTACATTTGATGGATGCTGCCAGCAAAAACTGTGAAGTTCCGCTATTTTTTGCAAGTTACTAGCGGCTCTCTCTCGGGGAGCAAATAGAAGTCTCACACCGGCAAGAACATGTCAAGACAGGCGCAAACTATTTGTTCCTGCAGTGGCTGGTCGAGAGATGTTGGGAGTTCCATACATCAACCGCCCTTGATGCTGCCACAGTGACATGGCTATGGCACACTTTCAGTTAATCAGCTAATATATATATATATATATATATATATATATATATATATATATATATATTAGCATCACACGTGATATAAATCTTCAATTTTAAAAAGGATAGTCGATACTAGAATAGAACGCATTACTCAGTAAGTTATTGCGGCCTGCTCCTATATACCCAGCCCAGTTATCATAACTATAATACGCTTACCTTAATAAGATTGTCTGGGGTAAACTTACATAAAGGTCAACGACCCCCTGTTTGTCCTTTCAAACATTATGTATACACAAATCTACGTATGTATTTTATATACTGTATTCAATGTTTTGAATAAAGGAACTACTACTATCAGAATTGCATTGATATCAATACTATGTATAATATTTCATTTTATGGTTGATTGGAGTTAATTTTATATGTTTGTCACTTACAAGAGACAATATACCACATGCACACCATTATAATATATATATATATATATATATATATATATATATATATATATATATATATATATTATATATATATATACAAATGGTGTGCGTGATATATATATATATATATATATATATATATTATATATATATATATAATATATATATATATATATATATATATAATATATATATAGTAACATATTACATAGGTCAATTAAAAAAGTTCATTACCTGAATATTTCAAGAACGGAGATAATAAAATAACTGATAATGTAGAAATTGCAAATTACTTTAATTCATTTTTTACAAATATAGGTAAGGATCTTGCAAACAAAATAAAAGATGATAGTAATAAAGAAATATAGTTACTACTTAACAGGAAATTCTGAAAATCGATTCCAATTCCATTCCAAGTCCATGCTCAAAATAATTGATAATTTTCCTGCTAAATCCAGTAGTGGCTGCGATGGTATTACATTAAAACAATTGATATATTTAAAATATGTTCTTGTAAAACTTCTAACTTTACTTATAAATCAAATATTAAATACTGGAATATATCCAGATAAGATGAAAATTGCGAAAGTAATTCCTATCTTTAAAAATGACCAGTAATCTCAAAGGTCATTGAAAAAGTTATATATAATGAGATGTATTCGTTTTTTACTAAACACCAACTTTTTAATGATAACCAGTATGGATTTAGATCGGGTCACTGAACGGAACACGCTATTCTGGAAGTTATCGACCGAACAATAGCCGCCCTGGATTCCAACGAAACAGCTATTAATATATTTTTAGACTTATCAAAAGCATTTGATACCCTAGACCATTCAATATTATTAGGTAAATTACAATTTTATGGGATGGATGCTGATGCTCTAAAGTTAATGGAAAGTTATTTTTAAAATTGAAAAACAAAATGTCATTTACAATGACTCAATCTCTGAAACCCTGCCCATTACCACTGGTGTGCTACAGGGTTCTATTTTAGGTCCACTTTTGTCCTTAATATATATATATAAATGATTTACCACACTCATGTGAAACATTCAAATATATAATATATGCAGACGACACAACTTTGTTTACAATAATTCAGTTATCTAACACATGTCCCACTAAAGATATCGAATATTATTTAAATTCAGATTTAAATAAGATAAACGAATGGCTGAAAATCAATAAATTGTTGTTAAACATAAAGAAATCCAAGTGTATAATACATAAATCGGGAAATAAACAAGTGAATAATCTCCCCCTCAAAATAGATGAAACCGTAATAGAAAGAGTCAAAAATATTAATCTTCTTGGCGTAACCTTGCAAGAAAACCTAAGCTGGGATGATCATATAAAAATTTATTCAATTAAATGTTCCAAATTGATAGGCATATTAATCAAATTAAAACGATTCATGCCACTAAATATAAAAGTTACTTTGTATAATGCATTAATGTTACCATACATCAATTATGGCATAATGGTATGGGTTTTAGCTGCAACAGAATAATGAAACTACAGAAAAAAGCAATTAGAATAATATGTTTAATAAAATATAATGCACATACTGAGCCGTTGTTTAAGAAACTAAAGATTCTTAATGTTACAGATATGCTGAAATTGCATGAATTGAAACTGTACTGTAAGTATGTGCACACGACATTACCAGTATATTTGCAAAACTTACCATTTATATTAAATAAAACAGTCCACACATTTAACACACGGATACATGACAATATTCATACAAATAGAGCTAAGCATGACTTTGCCAAGCGATGCATTAGGCACGATATCCCTTTACTAATAAATAATACTACATTTAACATTAAAAACAAAATTACAACGTACAGTTTACGAGGATTTATTAGTTATGCAAAAGACAATTTTCTACAAAAGTACAAAACACTGTGCTCTTTACCAAACCGTTATATATGTGGACATTCATAACAATCAACGTACTAATTAACAGTGTTTCTTTTAGTATACCTCCGTAAATGTACATATACTAAGTAGTGTTATTAAACTATGAAATTGTAATCATTTGCTAATTTCCAAGTGAACTTAACGTACTAATTGTGTTGTTAGTTGAGTTTTGTGACAGTTGTTACCAGTAATGACATTCTAGTGTTGCTGTATTATGCACATGTGTTTATTTGGATGTGCTTAAAATAGTCAACTACATTTAATTGTGATGTAATTAATGGGGTGGCTGCCACGAGAGCGACCAGAATGGTCTTAGTGACAGTCTCCTCGACCCCTGGTTATTTTACCTACAGCAACAATTCATAATCACTTATAATTACATTTCTGTTATCTTCTTACGCAATTACTTGGAGGTTTGCTGCACTGCGGTACTAATGTAATATTATTTTATAATTTGAGCTGTAGGTAATTTGTATGAACATTGCTTTATGTATATTTTATTGGGTCAATAAACACTTCCGATTCCGATTTCTAAATCATTGTCCCCTATGACATATAACTTCACATCATAGTGTTTGGGGAAATTGATTAGGTGTGTATTTTTAATGATATAAAATAATGCAATAAACTATCCCGCCGTAATTTTTATCAGTGCATGGCTTAATTAAATAAACCATCGATATATTTTGTCACCGCATGTTTTCCAAGTTACTATACTTGCCTGACGAGGAGATGACATGTTGATTTTCATATACCAGTCGCTGGAGGCAGCTTTTAAATCTTCAGTGGCAAGGTTTGACATATCGATCTTGGTAGACATAACAGTTGATAGATGGTTAAATATTCATTAACTACCACCAAATTTGAAATGCCGGACATGAAAAGGGCAAATGTTTTATCCTTGTTCCCTAAGACATATAATGCACACCACCATTTTTGGTCTAGATTCCGCAGTTTGTAAGGTACGGGGAACAATTATTAGGTGTGTATATTTAATTATATACGCTAATCCAATCATTTGTCCCGCAGTAATAATTACGTAACAAAAAGTTCCATTGACATGGATTAATTAAAACATCATCAGTATATCTTTCCAGCCCAGATGGTATCATTAAAGGAATATTCAGGTTTGGTACATAAACTACGTGACGACATTGTTACATACGTGAAGGTAGACAAATGTATTACTGACGCCATTTGTTACCTTGGTTGAACGAATGCAACCCGGTGGCGCCTATTCGTGTCACATGTCCCTGTTTCGCTGTTACATAGAAACATCCGTTGTTAAAAGGTTATCAGAGAATTACTGAAAATGTCCATATTACATATTACGTCTCTCGCTCGTCGTTGAGTTTATTACGGAAATCCACAAGTGTACATCATTTTCATTACTGATAGACGTTCGCTATTTGCATTCTTTCTTTTAGCAAGTCCATCTGATTGTCATTAGCATCGATCGGCGCGGTTATACAGTGGAATATTTGTCGCAGTTGCCATCCAAACAATTCTTATTCAATATAGCACTGGGAGCAACTACAAATGTAAAAGCCCAGTGAAAATAAAAAATAGCATAAACAATGTGAAGGGTTTATATGGTTGACGACTGCCGGACAGATTTTCAACTGGCACTTCAATTTGCGCAGCCTGGTTACACCGTGGTTAGTGAATGAGACGCAATACAGTTACTGTTATATCATCGAGAGCGATGTCTCCATGGACACCATCTTTACGTACTCCACAAAATAACGCGTTAATAAATATCTTTAGCTAACAGAGACACAGCAATGAAGAAATACTATAAACAAGAACAGTGTGTCTTGTAGACTAAGTGAAATTAATTCTTCACTTGTTTAATTTCACACGTAATATTCCAGTCAAATAATGCACACAACACAAAGAACTCATGTCCCTGTGATAGTTCAACTGTGGTTATTTGCGTTTTACGAAACAAATCCTATTCACGTATAAACTGAAACTCCAAGCATTACTGCCAATGTCTTGGCAAAGCACGGATGTACCCAACGGTGTATTGTAGTGACGTCATCAACAGTGAAATGAACTGTTCAGAATAAGTTCAGGAAAAAGGCAAAAGCCAAAAAGGAGACGTACTCATAATGATGGAGAGAGTAAAAGTAATTTAATACCACATTATTTAATAGTCGGGCACATAAGTGAAATTAAATTAGTGTTACTGTTGTCATAAAAACATTAAATTTGTGTATAATTTATATCATTTTATGACGCCATGCTGGTACACTATACATTAACATGTTGTGCCAGGGTGGATTGTTACCATGTTAAAATTTAACACAAATAGACGAATGGTGCTTGTGAAAAATTGAGATCTCTTCACAGCTCCAGTGCGTGGTTATTGTCATTCACTGGAGTTCTTTGTCTTGGTGTTTGTGAGGTATCTACGTGAATCCAAACTTTCGCGCTATGTCGCTGTCTCGATTGATATTCGTGGCATAATGCCGATGCACGAAAGACACTCTGACTTAAGCCATTTTGCCAAAATAAGCTTTCTTGTACTACACTAAAACATCCACTCTCTGCAATTGCTATCGAGCACGTACACGAACAAGACAACACGGCCGTGAAAAGAAATGGTCGGGCAGTCGGTTGGTAACGTCTTCCTATAGCTCTACTACGCTGCAATATGGCATGACCTGAACAGTGAATGGTAACTAGAGTTTTGAAAGCCGTTGTCTCGACCGCAGCACTGCGAATGCTTCTACAGGGAAGCTCAGATACCACGAACATACTGAGTACGTGGAAGTTACACATGCTAAAGAGGCATTGGATTTGGTTAGTTTTAACAAACCCCACATATGTCTGCTCCGTCATACGAAACAACTGGACTCAGACAGGGAATATAACATAATAGAGTGTTTTATTTACATATGTTATTAGTATCCATGTGACCCATGTTTATTAACCATCATCCAATATACTATACGCAAGTACCCTGTCATTCGTTTTGAGGGCGATAGTGAGTTCTGCGTGCCTCCAATTCATGCTCTGCGACCCTTTCTTACTCCAGAGGTCTTTACTATATTTTTCATTTCGCAAGATACACACTTCGAGCATGCCCATGTGGAAGCCATACATGTTGTACTGGAACGACAACCGGACGTAGTGGTTTTCGTCCGCGGGCGGGAGCAGGATTCTACAGGAAACACACTTATACTGACTCATTGGTGTCATACGTACATACTTACACACACGCACGCACGCATATGCACGCACACACACACACACACACACACACACACAATATATATATATATATATATATATATATATATATATATATATATATATATATATATATATATATATACTTACATGCATACATACATGTTTTCTTGCAACACATGCACGCATACAAACGTACATAGAAACAAACCTACATGCATGCATACATACATACATACAGGCAGACGATAAACAGACAACCATACATGCAGACACAGACGAAGGACAACTGATACGGACAGACAGGCAGAGATACTTATATACAGACATACATATACACATACGTAAATACATACATAATATTATATACATGCATACGTATATACATACTTACAGATGCGCGCACACACACATGCACACAACGAAACACTGTTTATGCTATCCATGGGGTACGCCTTACATTGCATCGTCTCCCATGACCTGGTGCGAGGCCTCAATGTAGATATAGTAGTCGCCGTTGTAGGCGTAGTCGGGACCTGTATGTTTGGACGGCGTCGATTCACGCATCAGCCTCCAGTCAAATTGATCAGCTGTTCTCTCTTGCTCGAGGTCGCACATCGTCGCCGCCCCGTCTTTGGTTTCGAATTTGCATGCCCATAGATATCCTATAATTACGATATCAATTGGAAATGGATTTCAATCACGTTTTATTGAAACATGATAAGCTGGTGGGTTAGTTATGTGGTTATGACCTATGAGATACTCTTGAAATGCCTGTGGACACATTTTGTGCAGCGACTAGGAGACGTATATTAGGCTCGTTCACTTCTCATTTTCTATATCGATTATGTCGTGATTGTCGTGGATAGAAGATACATGCGACGGTATGTAGGATATGTACACCTCTAGCATTATTTATATTATGTTGGTACAATATATATTGTGTGTATGGTCGGCGTAGTATACTCTGCAACAGCATTTTGTGGGAGATGTGGCCGGCTTCTCTGGCAGTCGCTCTCCGTCTGAGTCTTTCGATTTCAAATTGGTCGCAACATCAACTTGGAGCCTGGAAAGTACTCACTGTGATAATCAGTTTGCGAAAGACCTCCATGAGTTCAATAACAACCGAAAGACCGCATCGATCACCGAATTAAAGCGATGTGAGCTGACATGGTGGTTCTCCATGAAACACGACTGGGTGACTGCGGAACCTTGCATGAAAAGGATTATAACTTCTTCTGAGAAAGTAAACAACGAGGCAACGGTATAGCGTTGGCTGTGTCCTCAAGAACTCCTCGATTGAATGAACCTGGTGTAAATGAAACGGAGCGACTTTAACTTAGTTTCACGGACGTCCGTTAGGGTAATCTGAAAGGACACTCACAAGACAGAAAAACTTGATCAGATACGGAGCCAGTATAAACAAAAGTTGAACAAGGGCGTTGTGTGGGAAACGAGAGTCAACGACAACTTGAAGACCAGTAGGGAATTCGGAAAAAAGATTGTGTCGGAGATTGCCATTCTAGAATGGGAGTCTATCCACAATATGAGCAATAGCAGAATTTGATACTCAGCAGAGCGCATATGTATGGTCTCACTAGACTGACGGACGCCTATTAGAACATAATCTAAACTATAATCTCAATATACAGCCTACCTGGATGCTCTGTTGCACGCGAAGTGGGCGTTCATGGTGGTGTACATGCAAACAGAGAAACAAAAAATAACTGATAACGTGGCACGTACGGCTCCACAAACAAAATGCGTTATATTGTAACAACCACACCTAAGTATTATCACGCGACAATTTATGGTAAAAAGACATTCATAAATACTCAATAGCTATGTAATATTTCCGAAGATTTTAAATTAAAGACACAATGAAAAGTATATACATTTTGATGTTATCGCAATTGGCAAGACTTGCTGAGAAATACGTAGGCATCATTCAATTAAGCGTGTTTATTATTGTTTGTGGCGTGTTATTGGGCCAAATGATGTCTGGTAACTTACGACATACGTGCTGCTAAACGTTGTTTTTGCAAAGCATGCTTCTAGTTTTTCTTTGCGTCTATTTCTGATTCAGAAACAAACATTGATATAGGCAAAGAAGAAGCCATTTGTTAATACTGCTTTCTCAAAACAAAGTTAAACTCTGCACATCTCATAAGTTACGGTTTCCACAATCGTATCAACCTACTACTACATCACATGTGAATTGTTTATTAATTTCTCAGTTACCACAGATACCACAACACACCAAATTACATCTCATTAAATCAATTTACTCATTAATTTATTGTATTAGTTGATCAATATGTCGTCTTGTAGCTTACATCGCCAACAGCATTTGCCTGTTTTGCACCCCCAGTATAGTGAAATGAATCATAAAACAACAACTTTTGCTTTAGTATTAGTTGAAAACAAGTATGATCTAATATATCAAATAGTTGTTTAATCATGTTAAACACTTTCTATATTTAATGAATTTGTCCTCATTCTTTGGCTCGGCTCCACTAATAATACAGTTTTATTGACGCAAGTTTGAACATCGCCTTTCAAATATACATTTCACATAACTCTTAGAAGCAAAACAAACAATTAGGTCATGCACAATAAAATTATGTTTTCAAAGCGATATAAACAATTGGTTGTTATATGCCAATATTCGACAAACCTTCGCATTTCCCCGGTGACACAGTAACGTCATCCAAGGCTATTTCGTTATCAAAGGGATATTTCCCTCCGCCCTTCGCCTCAAATCCCACCTAGCCAACAACGCAATCAAGATACGATATATATATAATTACACTGTACCTTATATACATATTTAATAATTAAAAATAGATTAGCTTTCGACGTCGAGGATAATGGAGTTACCAATAGCGCAAATAAATAAACTTCAACTAGTATGTTCATTGATACAACCATCATTCCTGACTGTACTGTTAGCAATAAATTAATAGTTTTGTAATTATGTCAATACAAAAATTCTTCAAACTAGAACGCGTATAAGTATGCTTCTTTAGATACACACTAATTCATTTTAATAGCCATAGTATTTAAGTAAATGTATCATTTATGGAAAGTGAATGTTACAGCTTACACTATACGGAATTTTACTTTAAGATTATCATGTAATTGTTTTTTTTATTTTGTATAAAATATGAAAAATAGTCACAACTGTTGACAATCATTACGCGATAATCATAATACAAAATGGCTGTCATGACAAATCACTTTGTAGTAGCATGTTATATTCAAGCAATAACATTGATTATTGCGTAATGATTTTCCACTGTTATGACTTCTTTTTCTTCTTTTCGCCTTTTCCCACTAGGTGGGGTCAGCGGCCCGAATTCTTGATTTCCAGAATGTTCTGTCCTGGACATCCTCTGGGGTGATCCGCAGTGCCTGCATATCCCTTCGGATATAATCCATCCATCTCTCTCTTGGTCTCCCCCTTGGTCTTTTTCCTGGCACTTTCATGTCAACAACTGCTCTCACTTCGTTGTTTTCTTCCATTTTTTGCATGTGTCCATACCAGCGTAGTCTCATTTCTCTTACTTTCTCTTGTATACTAGTCACTCCTAGCTCCTTTCTGATGTCCACACTCTTTACTTTGTCTCTCAATGTTACTCCTTTAATTGAATTGTTCATGTTTTATGCAAAATAATATAAAATGTAACAAAACATATTAATATTATGATAATCTTAAAATATAATTCTGCATAGTGTAATTTGTAGCATTAATTTTCCATAAATGATACATTTACTAAAATATTATGGCTATTCAAATGAATTAGTGTGTATCTATAGAAGCATATTTATATGCGTTTTGGGCTTTTTTGTTTGAATATTTTTTAATTGAAGTATCTTCAAAACTATAAATTTATTGTTCACAGTATAGTTAGGAATGATACCTGTATCATCACATCAAAAAATAATTAACTTACTTGCAAACGGAAATCTACAGAATGCTCAAAACATTAAAACAGTTGTTCTTGCTGTTCCCATGACGGTTTTTATGCCGGTGTGTGTGTGTGTGTGTGTGTGTGTGTGTGTGTGTGTGTGTGTGTGTGTGTGTGTGTGTGTGTGTGGTTGTGTGTGTGTGTGTGTGTGTGTTTGTGTGTGTGTGTGGTGGGTTGTGTGGGTGGGTGTGGTGGTGGGTGGGTGTGGGTGGTGTGTGGAGGGTGTGTGTGGTGGGTGGGTGTGTGTGACATTTTGATTTTTCATAAAAAAACTAAATTTAAGTTTGTTTACCAATCTCTTTGATGGTATGTATTAAGATATATGACTATGCAGCGTTTAACCCTATATATATATATATATATATATATATATATATACTACCATCACTTACACTACACCACTACTACCTACCTACCTACCTACCTACCTACCTACCTACCTACCACCACCACACCCACACCCACACCCACCCACACCACACCCACACACACCACACATACACACACAACACACACACACACACACACACACAAACACACACACACACACACACACACACACCACCACACACGCACGCACACACCACACACACACACACACACACACACACACACACACACACACACACACACACACACACACACACACACACACACACACACACACATACATACATACATAATATACTAAGCAACGAATGATGCGCCTACTTCCGATACAGAAGTGAGGTTTAGTTGGATGGCTGCGGTGTGCCATTGTGGGCCGAAGTCTCCGGCCATATACCACCACGTCTGCCGTGGGCCGTCGTCAACCCGGTCGTATACACGAAGGTCGCCCACGTCCTCACCATTGAGACAGAAGGCGAAGCGCAAACAGATATAACCTCTGCCTTGAAACCTGTTACTTTCCACAATCAGCCTGCAGTAATGATAAGTAGCAGTTAGACCCATCGGTGAGACCGATAATCTGTATATCATTTCTGGTTCAATAAGATAGATGTGGTGCTGATGAACGGTATGTTATGAAGACAACACTCTAGATCCGCTAAGCCTGGTGGAGACCTAAGTATTAAAGGCCATATCCTGAGATAAAATATCTGGCCGTTCGTACCAAATGGTTGGTGTTCTTTCAGAAGATTTTACTGCAAAAATATTTACATAAAGAATACACGACATAAAACAAAGCCTTTACGTATGCCATTTACAGACACTCCCGATGGTGCCCGATTTGGATTCGTCACTCTAGCGTGACGTCAGTTGTGGTTTTGACGTAATCACTTGCAGCGCTGTCGCGTGGTGTCACGTAGATCTAAATGCTGCGGAAAACGTCGGTAACATTTTCCACAACTGACGTCACGATTCTTCCCCTGATGCATTTCTCGAAAACATACGCGACAACTTCAGTATAATGATAATTTTTTTAATGTTTCATCAAACTTGTTATTTCGTGGTTGTCGTTATATACATGCATAATATAATAATACTAATAATAATAATAATAATAATAATAATAATAATAATAATAATAATAATAATAATAATAATAATAATAATAATAATAATAATAATAATAATAATAATAATAATAATAATAATAATAATAATAATAATAATAATAATAATAACTTCTTATGCGCCAATATCCTCGAAAATCAAGCTCAGTGGCGCGACAAAACCAAGGGGTTAAGCAATTGCGTAAACGTAGAACAGTGCGTGAGTCGTTGATGGATGGATGAAGGTTCTAGGAAGCTAAGGAGGATAGGCAGCATTAAAGAGATATGTTTTAGACGTCGGCGGAAGGAAACTATATTACCTTCCGACTTGACACTGACAGGAAGCGAATTCCACAGAGTTGGTGCAGCAACCGAGAAAGCTCGGGTCCCAGCTTTCGTCTTAACCCGAGGAATGTAAAGTGGGTTACTACTGGTTGAGCGTAGCTCTCTGGAATTCCTTGCTGGAGTTAGCATTGAGTTTAGATATGTTGGTTGTTTAGATGCGAGTGCTTGATAGGATATTGTGCAAATCTTGAAAATAATGCGATAATGCACAGGGAGCCAGTGCAATGATTTTAGAAGCGGCACCGAGCTAGAAAAACGAGGAGAACGGGTAACTACCCTTGCCAAGCAGTTCTGGACACGTTGAAGTCTTGCAATATCCTTGTTCGCAGTATTGTAAAGGAGGGAATTGCAGTAGTCAAGTCTGCTGCTTACTAGAGCTGTCGCGATGGTTTTAGCAACAGAAAGTGATAAAATCTGCGAATACGACGAAGATCACGGATATGGTAGAAACAGCAACGGCATGTTTTTTATATGTGCTGTTTGAAATTGAAGCTTTCGTCAAAGTTAACTCCGAGATTTGAAACGGAGGGGGCTGGTGTTACACTCTGATTTAGGATATGTGTCGGGAAAAAGCCGTCGAGTTTTGCACACTGCGTTACGGTACCAATGATGATAAATTCGGTCTTGTTTGCATTTAACTTTAGTTTACTATTTTTCATCCAAAGGGAGACATCTTGGAGACAATCCCTGAGCTGGTTTAAGGAGCGGCAAGCATCTGGTGTAGTCAACGAAATGTAGATTTGGGTGTCATCGGCATAAAGGTGATGATCTAAGTTGTGACCTTGGATAACAGAGCTTAAAGGTGTTGTGTATAAAGTGAAAAGCAAAGGCCCCAAAACAGAACCCTGTGGGACACCACATGACGTGGGCAACATGTCTGAAAAGCAGTTACCTATTTTAATGGCTTGCTGTCTGTCAGTAAGATATGAAGTAAACCAGCTCAGGGCTGTGCCAGATATGCCGTACCATGTTGATAGACGTGTAATGAGAATATTGTGGTCGATGGTGTCGAAAGCGGCGGATAGGTCAAGCAGGGTCAGGGCGGTAATTTTTCCATTGTCGATGTTGAGGTTAATGTCATTGTGTACTTTTAAAAGAGCAGTTTCTGTAGAATGAAATTGTTTATATGCAGACTGCGACACATTGGATAGACCATTTTTGTAGATGTGAGATCTGAGACGATTAGCTACAACCTTTTCAAGTATTTTTGAGATGAAACTTAGGTTGGAAATAGGTCTGTAACTGTTTAATTCTTCTTTAGGCAGAGTTGATTTCTTAAGAACTGGATTAACATGGGCACATTGAAAATCGTCAGGGAAAAAGCCGTAGCATAAAGATGCATTTATGATATCTGTTATTGGTTTAATTAATACGTCAAGGCATGCTTTCAGTAGTATGGTGGGGATTGGATCAAGGTCACAAGATTTACTTGGGGATGACATGATGATTTTTCTCACTTCAGTAGTTGTAGCTGGTTCAAACTATGCAAGTTGAAAATTTAGTTGTGGAAAGTCTGCGTGAACCGTGTGCGGAGTATGACCTGTGAAAGTTGATTGTATAACACTAATTTTGTCTTTAAAATGACTCGAAAAAGAGTTACACAATGACTTGATTGATGCATGAGTTGGTAGAAAAGGAGCAGGCCGCCTGTGTAAGATTTTATTGATGCATTCCCATAGCTGTTTTGGCGTAGCAGAATTTGTTGATACCATGTTCTCATAATAATGCGACTTTGCTTTTGACATTTCTCGGTTGCATTGATGACATTGCCGGGTATAGCGTGATCTGTCTAAAGATGAACGAGATTTTCGCCACACACGTTCCAAATAACGACGGCGCTGTTTAGATTTGATTATTTCCGGGGTCATCCAGGGAGCTGGCGGTTTTTGCGACACAGATTTAGTTTTAATGGGTGCATGTTTGTCAAGCAGTGTTTTAAGTATTTGATGGTACTGTTTGTACAATTCTGATAAATGTTCTCTGGGATGTGTGACGAGGTTGGACGTGGTGATATCAGCCATAAATGCTGCAATGTTGATACTCTGAAAGGCTCTGTAAAACACATTATGTTTGGACACGGCAGGGGCGGTACGAACTTTAAGATTAGCAATTACTGTATTATGGTCAGACAGGCCATCTACAACTGTGGGTGTCTGGATGTTTTTGCAAGAGGAGCGAGTTATTATGATGTCGAGCCAATGGCCATGTATGTGTGTTGGGAAATTTACATGTTGTGTTGTGTCAAATGATGCTAGAATGTCATTAAATGTAGTAGTTGTTGCAGATGGTGTGTCCAAATGAAGATTAAAGTCGCCAACAATATAAAATATTATATTATATTATATTATTATATTTGTTATGGGGACAAACTGTGGCCTTTAACAGAGCTGCGCATATAATGAATAGCATATTACATTTTTTGTAATGATTGTTTAGCAGTTGTAAAGTAAGCTTATGTCGAATTAACTGATTGCAACATACATTGGCCTAAGCATAACGGTGCCCTATATAGGCACGCCTTTTTATGACGCCGCCTACTCAGTCTTGACTAGCCTCGACGAACAACCAGTCAGCTGCATGGACGTGATGAAGACATTTCTATACTGACTCTGGCGAATCTGTAAGACAAAGAATATGTCGGATGCTTGGGATATTATTTCTCAGAATGTGTGCCCAGTGTGGAAGTGTGGCAAACACGAGGCTTGCATTGTGTGCTCTATCATCCCCAACGGTGACGTATAATAAGCATCCTAGATCTGCTTAATTGTCTTCATCCTAAACGTTCCTCGTGTAATGCACCTCAATTGAATGCAGTGTGACATAGTTTTTGTTGAAGTACGCGAACTGAATTTATTCACCAAGAGTAGAAACGAAGTTTTCTGCAAAGTGTATTAGTTTTGCACAGTACACGTCTTCTCGGTACGGTACATTTGGCCTTACGCTCCACAGCGTACTGATTTCTGACGAGTTCTTTGTGTTTGACAAGGATGCGATATTCCTAGTAAAATGTGTTCTCGGAGTCCGCAGCGGATATATCCTCTGCTACAACAGATATCTTTGTTGCACCATTTTCCATTTGGATTAGTTTCCATTCTGACACAGTCAATGGATCTGCTATGTTAACCAGAAGCGCACCAACGTCTGTCGTTGCATACTTCTCCACAAAATGGTAAGGATCTGCATCGTCAAAACCTGAAAGCTTTGTATCAGGTACTTTCAATTTCAGAGCGAGGTTTGTGTGATTGAGGCACAGGTAAACAATCGTCTGGCCATATTTCACATATTTCTTGTTGGTCTGCTCTTACAGAAAAGTCTGAACTACGATGCAGTGCGGCATTAGTTGCTTGTGGCAGAAATCATGCAAGGCTGCTGGGGGGACACTCTTGGAAATTGACATGGAAAAATATTTTGCAAATTGATCATTGGTTTCACATTAATTATATAAGTAACTACGGGATGGATAATTTGCAAATGCCACAAGAGTTGTGTACAAATGTTTATAATCATCTTTTCATAAACACTTAGTCTACCATAGGAATTTTGTTGCAGTATAATAATAAATTGTTTAAAAAATACTATTCAAATTAATTGGTAACATTCATGTTACATTGTCTTCAATTTACAAAAATGTCGTGAATTGGAGGGAAACAACTGTGTAATGTTTACGTGTAATGTTTTGTCAACCTACTTTTTGATTATATTATTAATATGTTTCTATATATTAATTGTTATTGCATACTGATTAGTATTAATGTGTTACTAATTATTGCTGTTGCAATTTATTTCAATGAAATGTTGGGTTATTTCCTTAATTACTCGTCTCAATACAATTACAATTACTTACCTTCCAATCAAACGCTTGTATTTCCTATCGGTGTAGAGATAATTCGCACCAGACCTGGCCGATGTGGGCCCTGTACTAGGATACATATGGCCTTTGATGTATCTAGGGTTGTAACCTGCAGGCGTATGTCCTGTGTTGCAGGACCAGTCGAAGTCATCGGTTTTGTCTTGTCGCAGGCGACACTGTTTGTTGTTTCTGGCGTCCTGCTCCACGTCGCATGAAAACATGTCACCTGTTACAAGGAAAAGCTGTATGATATATGAAAATGCCTGATACCCGTGCTAATTAATTCGTACAAATTATAACATCGACGTCAGTAGGCTTAACTCCAAAAACACATACCGTAGGTAAGTTCGTACCCAAGCAGTACGTTTAGTGTTACGAAGTAATGAATTCTGCCTATACGACTTATAAATTAAGCAAATAACAACGAATGTATAGCCTTGGATAATAGAAGAAATGCAAAACTGACTATCTTACGCAAGTGACATTGTCCTGATTCGACAGTGGTGGTAGCTCTGGGTGCCTCCGTGGTCGTTGTGATCATCATGTCCAGTTCTAGACAGGCAAACTATCACAGTGTCACTTCTCAAGGCTAGACAAATTTACTCAGTTTCTCATTAGTATTTCATTGCATATTATTACTTTAGTTTAATTTACAATTTAAGTTACCTGATACTACCATATTTGTCGCACTTTTATGTATAACAGAAAACTTTCTAGTAGTCACGTGTTTATTCATTTGTTATTTTATACACTACTTATAGCGACGCAGTTCTTTCAAGCTTAATTTATGTTTATATCACGACGTCTTATGCATATACGTGTATGTAATGATATAGTTTTACTATAGCCTTTTTAATATAGACCTGCAAACAATCTTTGAACAAAACATACTTGTACCACTTTCTAAATTAAGTGTATTATTACTATTATTACGAAACATTGTAAGGTCATCCATGTTGAAAGGGATGCCGTATATATTACTTGCAGTACGATTAAAAACATTCATTAATATTGAAAACGCGAGACTCTTGAAGATCTGTGACGTCGTAAACAACAGCCTGCAGGACGTTAGCGGGTGTTCCTTTTCCTTCCGAGTTTAGCTCTGGATTTATTGGTCAATTTTTTTGAAATCAACAACACATACGGGCTACAAAGGAAAGGCTGGGTGAAAAAACAACTGTGGTAACATTTCATAAAATCCATTGCGATGAACCGACCTCTCAACGCACCCGACGTTTTTCGAATCGTGATACATTTAAAAACTTGTCCATTTCACAGTTACGTGTGTTCAAAAGTGAACCTATAAATGTTCTATCCTAAGAACGTTTTGGTTGATTTGGACTCATCAGGTAACAGAAGGAATTAAGCTTGACTGCCCAAGCGGTAGCTAAGAACAACTCCGGAAATGTGCATCAATCCAAGATGGCCACTGATCAGATCTTTAAAAAATACTTTAGAACCTGTTATCTTAGAATTATGTATAATACCTGTTTTTGGGGTACACGGGTATGTAGTATCCATTTGTGATGCTAAGTGTTAAGTTCAATGTCAAGATCAGATGCTCGAGGTCATGTAAAGGTCAAAATTGACCTCACGGCGGATAACAAATAACACATTTTAACACAGTCGTGTTCTCATCCAACCCCATGTTTTAGCCCGTATGCGTTTTTGCTTTCAACACATTTTGCCACCCTAATTTGCCACCCTTTTGTCAATAGTCAACTATTAGTTATGTCTATCACACGGGCAATACGACATTTCTCTCGTAGTATAAAACTTAAATTAAATTGAAATCAACCAAGTCAGATATATATATATATATATATATATATATATATATATATATATATATATATATATATATATATATATATATTCGCGCTTCCTAAAACCATTTACTACAACGATAATCAACGCTATTCTAATAATACTGATGAGATAGATTGTTGTTGACTGCATATTTAAGACAAGCAAGAGAACCGAAAGTATAAAGATGTAGAGTCAAATGGTGGTCTTACCTAGCGGCAGTACTGGGTAGATCCTGGAGCCCTTTACAAAGCAAGCTTCCCCAACGACCGCCTCCAGAGCAAGGGTGAGTGCCTCGAGTTTCGACACGTGGAATATGGTGTACTTGTGCGGCTGAGATGCAATTGCCTTCAGCTCTTTCTTGTCGACGTTGTTGCTGACGCCTATCGTTATCATCTTCACGCCGTTGCGCTTAGCTTCCTCCGCGTAGGGTACCGTCTTGTCTGTGTCTATGTTTGAAACCCCGTCCGTCAGCAGAATGACAATGTTTGCGACCCCAGGACGGTCGCCGTTCTTGGGTTTAAAGATGACGTGATTCGCTAGATACAAACCTCCAGCCGTGTTGGTATGACCATCTAGATGCGGAAGACTGTCTATTCTTTTAAAAATTCCGTCGGCTGTATCCTCCTCGTTCAATTTGAGTTTAACGTATGCAGCGCTTGAGTAGACTATCAAGGCGAAGTGAACTCCCTTGCTGCTGACTTCGAATCGAGAGACGACTTCCTTGAGGAATGTCTTTACAATACTCCAGTCAGGTAAAGTAATGCTATCAGAACTGTCTATAATGAAGCAAATGTCCGCTTCCCTTTTACAATCTGCAACAAATATGGATATATGTATTATTATACAGCAATAGGGAACAAGCCACCACTATATTTAGAACGGTGATGTTTGATTTATTGAAGTGCCATATATGGGATAATCACATTAACATTCGGATTATGTGATGTTTTTGTGAATAATTTATGAAATCTTAACATATTAAACAACATACTAAGCAACATCATGCATGGAAATATAAAGGGAAACACGTTAATAATATAATGATACACAGTAGTAAAGAAAATAATAGTGTTTTTATTTTACGCCAAATTCTGCATAATGTATCTTCCACTGACAACAAGTAGATAAATGCTTGTTGTTTTTCGGAGATACACACACATATATACTTATATTGTAATATATATATATATATATATATATATATATATATATATATATATATATATATATATATATATATATATATATAGGATCGATGGGTGATGTTGGATGGATGGATGGACAGATAGATAAATATATGTATTTATGATAATAATATATAGCTCTCTCTCTCTCTCTCTCTCTCTCTCTCTCTCTCTCTGTCTCTCTCTCTCTCTCTCTCTCTCTCTCTCTCTCTCTTCTCTCTCTCTCTCTCTCTCTCTCTCTCTCTCTCTCTATATATATATATATATATATATATATATATATCTATATATATATATATATATATATATATATATATATATATATATATATATATATATATATATATATATATATATATATATATATATATATATATATATATATATATATATATTGTGTGTGTGTGTGTGTGTGTATGTGTGTGTGTATAAAATTAATAAACGAAAAATGCAATACCTCTAACACATGCCTCTCCAACCAGACTATCCAGCGCAGTGAAGAGTTTAGCGTATTCGCCCACTCTTAATATGGTACGGGAGTGTGGCTCAGACGCGACTTTCTTCAGCTCTGTCATGTTTATTTTATCTGTAATACCAATTGTGATCATTTTTACGCCACTGTCCCTCGCGTCCTTCGCGTACGGCCCCGTCAGGTTTTTGTCCCTTGTTGACTGCCCGTCGGTGATCACAATCGCTATGTTCATGACATCTGGACGATCCCCATTCAACGGTGTGAAAATAACGTGGTTCATCACGTAGAGACCCCCGGACGTGTTCGTGTTTCCGCCTCTGTACGGCAGTTCGTCGATACGTCGTAACAAGGTTGGCTCATCTTGCGTTTCGTACAGTTTCATGTAAGGAAATGCACCATTGGAGAAGAGCACAATGCCGATCCGCGTGCGTGTCAAGCCGATCATGAGTCGGCGCACGGTGACCTTCATGAAGTCTCTCAGTCGTCTCCAGTTGCGGGGATCGTCCTCTCTAATGCTGCCGGAGTCGTCGATGACGAAACAGACGTCCGCGATTTTGTAGCACTTTGCGTGCGGGACGGCCACTGGTAACATTGCTTGAAACACAAACGAGAACTTTTAGAAACATTCATAGCAATCATTCACAACATTCTTTCACCACCTTAGGACTTATGTTTGCCTGTTTTAAAGGTATGCAGCATCACCCGATTATATTTGGAACCTTTAGCATGACAAATAGGATGTGTAAATCAAACTGACAGTGTAGCGATAAAGCCGCACTATTAAAAGGGCCCATGTACAATATAATATAAGTACTTCTTAAATGAGTTTTTTTTAATAAATACTCTAAACATTTTGTTCGGTATTGATTTACTCTGTTGGGGAATGCTCTTAAAATACCAATGAAACATTCCAAGATAACAGCAATACAATATTAAGGAAATTAAATATAACAAGACACAATAACTCCCAGTAATCACAAACAACATTCGCTATGTGCAGTAACATCTCTGAACGCTAGGGCATTAAAGAAGAACAATAGGTCTTAATGGGCATGGGTCGTGAAGAAACGATCGGCGGAGAAATAGAAGATAGAAGTTGTGGTCTGACGAACGATCGTGAAGACCTTCGGCAAATCAGGTTTAGAGTCCAGGGTCTGAAGGACGTTAGTGTAGACCTTTGACAAACCAGGTGTAGAGACCATCGTCTGAAGGCCGTTTGTGTATACTTTCGGCAAGGTACGTGTTCATCCGATGGGACCGCTGGTTTCTACAAACCTTGCGTAAGACACCGCAAAGCTTCCGAGTCGTGTGTCGGTCGGTGATCATAATCGCCACGTTGGCAACGTTTGGAAGATCACCATTCCGTGTTTTGAAGATGACGCGTTTCATCATATACAGCCAACCGGAGGTGTTCGTGTTGCAATCCATGTACATAAGGTTGTCGATTCGAGCAAATATGCTTTGTGTATAATACAATTAGTTGAGTTTCTGGTGAACTCTTTCCAATGGCGACCCGTATGCCACTCCTGTCGACACTAAGACTACTCACAGTGAGCTTCATGAAGTCCGTTATAGAGTTCCAATTACCTGGGTCTGCTTCGTTAATGCTCCCCGAATTATCGACGACGAAACAGATGTCTGCTACATTGTAGCAATAGTTATCTGCGATTGCATACGTGGACACACACAATTCATTTGTTTTATTTAAAATGTATATTCACCTTCACACGTGTTTAAGCATCAGTAACGGATGCCGACAAAAGTGTTCAGGTGACGTGTTTACACTAATTATTCCCTGGATTGGTCGACGCGCTTACTCCATTTGGTAACGATTGTTTCATTGCACATACACTGACACTAATACACTAAGTCTTGTTTACGGTGTAATGCCCCAGATAATAACAGCCACATTGTACCGCAATGACATTACTTACCATCCGCGTAACCTGTTAGTATAAAGCAGATTACTGGAAGAAAGAACGTTAAGACGAATCGTCTCGTGTCTGCTCCCGCCAGCTTCATACTGAGTCTGAAATAAACGCACGCAACATTAAGTCGTATAATCTTGTGTCTCGCGAGTTATATCATTATACATACTACACACACACATATATATATATATATATATATATATATATATATATATATATATATATATATATACTATATATATACATATATACACATATACAATACACATATACACATATACACATATACACATATACACATATACACATATACACATATACACATATACACATATATACATATATACATATATACATATATACATATATACATATATATATATGTTATTGTTGAAATCAATAAGTATATGTGGAAGGCATTGTGAGGTCGGTTGACAACAAAACACATTTCAGAAACATTAATTACTTTTCAAAGCGCCCGAAGTCGTTGCAACGTCAGGATATATTTATGAAAATAATATTTAAAAATCTATTGTATTATATATATATATATATATATATATATATAATATTATATATAATGTTACAATATATATTGTCATATATATATATATATATATATATATATATATATGTATTTATAATATATGTATATATATATGTATGTATATATATATATATATATATATATATATATATATATACATACTACATACTTACATATACTTATTGATTTCAACAATAAAATACTCACAATGAAAATTGCACTGTAATATATATATATATATATATATATATATATATATATATATATATATATATTTACATGGTTAGATATTTATTTTTGAAATCAATAAGTATATGTGGAAGCATTGTGATTATATATATCATATACATATATTATAAATACATGTATATATATATATATTATATATAAATATATATATATATATATATATATATATATATATATATATATATATATATATTACAGTGGCCACATGTTTACATTGTGAGTATTTTATTGTTGAAATCAATAAGTATATATGACTGTGCATACTAGTTAGGCTATTAACACATTACACATCTGGACATAAAAGAATCGGATTGGCGATGGGCAAACGAATAGATTGGGCAGCTTAAAGAGCAATACAGTAGATTAAGTATATCGATTTTTAAATATTATTTTCATAAATATATCCTACGTTGCAACGAATTCGGGCGCTATGAAAAGTAATTAATATTTCTGAAATGTGTTTTGTTGTCAACAATGCCTTCCACATATACTTATTGATTTCAACAATAACATACTAAAATACTCACCATGTATAAATGTGGCCACTGTAATATATATATATATATATATATATATATATACACATATACATGTGGAAGGTATTGTGATATATTAAATGGTGTATGTGTGGTATATTGTATATGTTGTATATATATATATATATATATATATATATATATATATATATATATATATATATATATATATGTGTGTGTGTGTGTGTGTGTGTATCACAGTGGCCACATGTTTACATGGTGAGTATTTTAGTATGTTATTGTTGAAATCAATAAGTATATGTGGAAGGCATTGTGAGGTCGGTTGACAACAAAACACATTTCAGAAACATTAATTACTTTTCAAAGCGCCCGAAGTCGTTGCAACGTCAGGATATATTTATAAAAATAATATTTAAAAATCTATTGTATTGCTCTTTAAGCTGCCCAATCTATTCGTTTGCCCATCGCCGTTCCGGTTCTTTTATGTTCAGATGTGTAATGTGTTAATACCTTAACTAGTATGCACAGTCAGCTTAATTTAAAAATGCGAACATGTCTTTTTAATCGCCAAAAAAGAATTGTCGTTACACTGGTTATAACTGACGAAACAATCAGCAGCTGTCGATTTCCTTCGCTTTTTGGGTCACGTGCTTTACGCGAGATCGCCATTCTACTGCACAATAACAAACAGCACGTGCGTTTGCGCTGGAGCGCTTACATTTTTCCGGCATTAAACACGATCCGATTGACGTTTCTGCGCATACGCGATAAATGTAAAATCATTAAAGTGCAGCGAAAGCACAATGCATTTATGGTATAAATACTTCGAGTTTTTAGTTAGGATGTATATAACCTTATTGCAAAGTTATTTATCGCAAATTAACTCGAAGCAAACAAGTGTTAAAGGCATAAAGCTGCTCCCTCCACTCATTCGCGTAAAAATCGTTTGCTCCTAGCGATTTTTTTTGGTAATTTCACAAACAGCGGAGGTATAAAATACTCCCTAATGATTGTTTAGTTGGTTTACGCATACATGTTACTTCTTTATTTCTGAAATTAATAAAATAAATATGAACTATTACGATTTTCGTTTCGATCGGTTCCGATCGAAACTCTGTACGAAACCTAACTATGAAAATGGAGCTTTGTGAGGAATACGCTTTAATCTTCACGCGAACGAGGCTTGGGGGCGAGATTGACCTTCACCCTGTCAAGTTGTTTACGTTTAGGAACAGCGAGTTTAGGCAAAAACATGATTTTTATATGCCACCAACACGGCAAATTAAGCAGACAAAGACAGCATCGACGCATGATTGGGAAAGAATATGGAACTAAGCAGTGAGCAGCATGACTTCGGAACAGTGACAGTCAAAGTGCCGTTTGCAAGCTACGGACACCGTGGGCCGGCGAACTGTCACTGACTACAGTCCACAACTCACTAGCAGCGTTCGCACAGATGTTCTTCCAGATAGGTTAGTAATTACGAATTGCTCAGCTATAATCACGTATATATATTTAGGCGTATGAGTATACTATTATGAGTATGATATTTCTGTTGTTTTTATTAAATTTATGTTATTGTTTACTTTCAACCTTGGCGCTTATTCATTCAGCCAATGGCATGCCATGTTACGACAAAATACCAAGGTATGGCTATGCTACGAGTAACGAGTATGACTACGCCAGACATAGACTATGGCCTATACTTAGATGCCTACGACATGTCAGTGATTTATTATAATACTGTAACTATGTAATGTTTATGTCAAATATGGGATGTAGCAGGTTAATATCCTAAGGCTAAGATTAACTAGGCTTAATTAGCCTAATAGTAGCTAGGTATATAATGTGAATGCATTATAAGTGATCCGTAACAGTTATACTTAGGCCTTCGTTATACTTATTCATAATGACAATATTTAATAGTTATATTAATAATTTAATACATTAAGCAATGATGATAATTGAATACATAAAAAAAGGTATATACATATTATTTTAATTTATTAGTAACATTAATGTAATAAAATAACAAGATATAGCTTGCATTTGGAAGCCTGGGATGTGATCGTTGCAAGTTTTTCCAAGTACATTAAAATTCAAATGCGTCACATTTTCATAACTTGAGGTGTCATCACCATAGGGCATGTGGAAAAGCTCATCACCTCAGGTAAATGAGTGTTGTAATATACATTAATTTACTCTCTCAACAAACCTTTTATTTAAAAAATGTACATATGTATGTCATTTGTGAATCCAAAGGGTCTGGGGCCTTGTGGATGTGCCTCCTACACTGTAGGAATTTGGTATGCCTGCATACTTTTTATAATAGGTCAATGCTAATGTGCCTCAATATTGTTTGAAATATAACCCAGTTTAAGTGATAATAATAAGTTGTGGCATTTTCCGATATCAACACTCCAGATGAGACAGTGGAAGCTGAAGCTATGCGGCATCAATAAAAATAGAGACTACACAATTTGGTTCAAAGGCCAGTAGAGGTTTTTGTGCCCTCAAGACGATTTCTGATTATGCCCCTCTATGTGATATTTTATTTGTCTGTATTAATGGGTGGGTGTACTTGTTAAATTGTATATAGTAAAGACATCATAAAGTAAAAACCTTTTATCAAAACTATTTCATGAAATTGACTAAAACATAATGGCAAGCACAATATAAGTATAACTACTAGTACAATCTCTGACTTGATATATGTATTTATTTCATCAGATAATAACATTTGGGAAAAAGTTAAAATAAAAAACAACTTATTTTT